>CAUYON010078281.1:0-24026 GCA_963573935.1 Arctocebus calabarensis | reverse complement strand
CCTATATCTTCCTTTCTTTCCTTCCTTTTCTGTCATCATAGCTCACAGCAACCTCCAACTCCTGGGCTTCGGCGATTCTCTTGCGTCGGTCTCCTGAGTAGCTGGGACTGCAGGCACCCGCCACAACGCCCGGCTATCTGCCAAGGCGGGGCCTGAACCTGCCACCTTCGACACATGGGTCCAGCGCCCTACTCAATGAGCCACAGGCACTGCCCAGAAACCACATTTTGATAATTCTCCAGATGGTTACAAAAAAGAACAAACCCAAGCCAGACACAAGACTAAGGCAGGTCAAAAGGCTAACTATGAAATGAGATGAACAGAAAGAATAAGGGTCAATGGAAGTCCAAAGATTCCATTCCAACTGGAATAAGGTCAAGAGAATTCTCAGTAGATGTCTAGTAGTAGTCAAATGTAGTACTTTTCTTTATGGCCAGTATGATAATTGCTTCTCACTGAAGACTTGAGTTAATACAAAAGAAATTATTGTTTTTCTATTTTTATTCTATGATCAATGAGACCTTAGTACAAAAATATTGACAAACTTTCATAGTGCATGAATCAAGAGAGATAAAAAGCATTTCTAATTTTTGATAGGAGCAAAATCAAAAAGTCACAGAAAAACTTTCAGCAGCAAGACTATTATAAAATTACTCAGATTCACAAAAACTTGCATAAGAAAATGCACCTTTCTACCTTTGCCTATTACTGATTATACTAACAAGATTTATGTTTTCCAGGAAAGGTAAATTCTAAGGAAGTTCTTTGGTTATTCTTATTCCACAGGACACAGTAGGTGGCATAAGGACCAGACTGCAAGAGGTACTTTGTAGGGCCCAGAGCCAAATGAGAACGCAGGTCTCCTGTTGAAAATATTATTAAGAATTTCAAGGCAGCAACAGAAGAGCATGGGCCTTCTAAGCAAGGGCCCAGTGTGACACAGATTGTACACCATGAAGCCGGCTCTGCCTCCTACAGTCTGGTCAGGAGTTCAGTAGTCTGAGTATATTTTACTGGGTCCTGTAGGGAGCTGCTCTTAGGATGTGCCCTTCAGGGCATTTCCAGGATTATATCCTGGTTCTGTAGAACTTTTCTGTGCATAAAAGTATATTCATAGAAGAGAAGTCTCTTAGTTTTAAAGATGAAAGATCTTAGGCTGGGCAAGGTCAATTAGGAAGAGAAAAAAATCTCTGCGCATAGGACTTCTGATTTTCTGAAGAGAGTACACATTTTTTTAAGGTACAACAGAATACTTTCAACAATGAGATTGGTGCATTTCAAAGAATGCTAAACATCACCTCTGATGAATCAGAGAGGCTCTCACTATCTAATGGTGATTCAGAACAATCGTAAAACAAAATTTTCATTATATAAGGCTAAAAATCGTTCTGGTTCCTGGACTTCTCAGTTATTTGAACCTTTACAATAAATACAATGAGTCAAGTAAACCACGGTAGGCCTGTCAGTATTACACAAAGCTGAGAGTTACGCTGGAAAGTTAGAAAAAGTAGACAGCCTCAGCAATATGCAATGGAAAACCAAAACAATATGTAGTGGAAAGTGAAACTTGTCAGTGAATTTTCTTTAGGGAGACATAATCCAAGATAGTGTTGTGATTATGTAACATTTCAGAGGCCCCCATATATTAAAAGAATAGGATAAGCTTTTGGTTATAACATTTTTCAAACTAGTATGTCAAAGACTAAACATGGTATTCAAAGTAATTTTAGAAACTTCTTGGGTCCATGTTAAGGGAAAAGAGGGCTTTTCATCTAATAGGAAAATATCCCCTCAGACCTACAGGTCTGGATGTGTTCCTTTTCCGTGACACAGATGTGGTCAGTACAGGCTGTACACTTGCTGGCATTTATGGCCTCCAGCTTCGCGGGTGCTGGGGAGACCTGAGGAGGCCACTGGACGATGTGCAGTTAGCCTCCCTTATTGACCGTGTCTGCGTAACAATCATGGGTAGCTTTTACAGAGGGCCTCCCAAAGTCTCACCCACATCTTGCACACGATTTTCCTATGCTGCCTAGCCAGACCTTTCTGTATACAAATCGAGTGGTTGCACTTACCAATGTAACAATAACAATATTAATTTAGAGTTGTATACTTCCGCAGGCAGACTATATACCAAGCGCTGTTCTAAGCTTTCCATACGTCAGCTTTTATGTGAAGTGGTCACTATGATCATACTCACTTTCTATAGAGAGTTAAGTAAATCACCTAAGATTATGTAAGTAGAAAGTGGCAGATTTGAAAGTGCCTCTTCTAACCATCCACCTTCTTGGATTCACCAGTACTCTGTTATATTAAACGTGATGTGTAAGAAAATAATGAAGAAAGGGCCCGCAGCATTTGTCACCAATCTCGGCCTCTGCTGAACTGATCCTAGGAAAAGTGCTACGGACCTCCCTGCCGAATATCTCTGTGGTCATTTTTGAGTTATGACCACAAAACTTGGGAAGCTATGCACCCATGCTAGCACTAGAACCTTGTCCACCCTTCAAAGCAATGTTGGAACTCTTTTTCTGGAATGGTCATTAGAGCTGTTGTTGTACGAGGCTGAACAATTCAATTCGTGAACTCTTCCTTAAAAAAGGGCTTTGAAGGGTGGACTAGGTGCTGGGGCCAGTGCGTAGCTTCCAGGGGGAGTACTTTGCAGGTGACTGTAGGGATATTCAGCAATGAGGTATGTAGCATTTCTTTTTCTAGAATTAGTTCACACACTTCATTGTCCAACTTCATATATAGGGCATACCTGAAACTTGGCCTGTGGTTCTGGTAATGCTGCCATTTTGTTCACAAAGGGACATGAACATTTCTTTTGAGTGGTCTGATGGTTTAGAAAGTATGCCCACAAATATTTTCATACTTCTTCCTACAAGTGGTGGAACTTAATATCCCTTCTCTTTACTGTGGGTTGGACTTAGTAACTTGCTTCTAATGACTAAAGAGGAAGTGATCATGTATGACCTTGGAGCCTACGTCATCAAAGGCACGGTACCCTCCACCTTGATTAATCTCTCGTGGATCACTTGCTCTAGGGCAGTCAGCTGCCATGGCCTGAAGACAGTCCCCCAAGCAGGAATGAGGCCTCCTGCCAAGGGCCACACGAGAGAGCTTGGGAATAGATCATCCAGCCTCAGGACGGCTGTTGGCAGGACAACCTCAGGAGAAGCCCTCAGCCAGAGCCACCAGCTCAGACTCTGAGTCTTGTCCTAAAGAAACTGAGATAAAAAGTATTTGTTGTTTTCAGTCTCTAAGCTTGAGGGTAATTTGTCATGCAGCAATTGGTAACTCATAAAGGTAGGATCATGGTAGCCAGTAAACTTGAGCCAAATTATTCATCATCAGGCTAAATTTAAGAAGGAAATGTTCATTTTGGATAGGGAAGCAAGTCTGGGTTGTTCCCTGTGGAAATGAGCACTGTGTCCTCATAATCTACCAAATATTTTGAAATTGAGGTCATGTATTTGAAAGTAACACGTAACTTAGATCTACCTTATATTTCAAGGTCTCTAAACAGTCTTTCTCTTTTCCCTTCACCTTTAGTGCCCTAGTTTGAAAAGACTCATTTTCTGCTGTTTGAGAGCTGAGAGCAGTTTGATTTTAACACAACTGTTGCTTAGCAATAGAGAGGAACTTAATGGCTCCATTCTTTTCTGCAAACCGAGGGGAACCTCCCCCCACCATGTCCTTATTGTCTGTAGTGCTGAATTTGAATTGTAGTGATCATTTTCAGATAAAATTGAAGCTGGACTATGTGACATATTACTCTCACTTGAGCGTCTCGGTGACCCAAGCATTGGGACTGGCCTGGTTGGAAGCCCTTTGGGGAAAAGCTGGTCTCTTGGAATTATGGAGTATTGAGGAAAAGCTGGAAAGAAACTACTAAATTCCTTCCCATTGGTAGGAAAACAGGTGGTTTGTATTCATCATATGTGACTTTGTGATTCTGGGTCCGACAACTTGGCTCTTAAGATGTTGTGGCTAAAAACTGGGCCAATGATTTTAGGAAAGAGGCTACAGAGAAGTGGGAATTCCAGAACCTTTGTGGGGAGAGGAAGGAACGTCGAGCCACCACCAACCTCACCACCCTGCTCTGTTGGAAAGGCTCTCAGAGATGTCAGCTGTGTAGAATTTTTAAATATAAGGTCTCAATCTGATTGTTCCTCAGAGAGGTTTGGTTCAAAAGTCTCAAAAGTCACTGCCCAAATTAAAAGTAGTATTCTTTCCCACTCTGTGGGCTAAATTATGCGTAAAGTTTACTTGATTTTTATTTCATCTTATATTTTATATAGGTCTTTTTGTGCACCCCCAGCACCATAGTAGGTGATGCAGAAAGAAAAACGTGAAATACAAAGTGATATTCTCTAAGAATTGACTATCCAGTAGATGAACAGGCAGAAAGTAAATATTAATGGATCGAGATGTAAACTCCAGAATACTGATCATAATCAGTGGAATTACTGACCATGTTAAATGCTACACTTAAAAAACAAAAAGAAAATGTGACATTAGCAAAGTAACAAGGCTTCAGTGCCTGACCTTGAAAGAATAGGTTAATTTGAATAGGTTTCAAAGTATTTCCTATACTCTTCCAATTAGTCAGCTGTCTCTGGCAGCAGATTTTTTTTATTAGTATTATTATTAAATCATAGCTGTGTACATTAATGCAATCATGCGGTACAATGTGCTGGTTTCATATACAATCTGAAATATTGTCATCAAACTGGTTAACATAGCCTTCATGGCATTTTCTTAGTTATTATGTTAAGACCTTTAGATTTTTTTTTAATGTTAAAATGCTTTTTTCCTTTGGCTGTCCAAGTTATTCCTTATTTCATAAACAATTCCTGGTTTATGTAACATCTGAGGAATTTTGCTGGTGTTCGATTAAGAGGGGGCAGCTTCTGTGGCGCTAGACAAGGTTACTATCACCAAGAGTTCTACATGTGCGTCACTGATGAGGCCTGATGAAAGACTTACATTGAAGCAAGTTCTATTTCACTGATTTTGAAAATCAAGAATCTTAAACCCTACAGAAAACCCCAAAGAGCCTAACTGACATAGTAAAATAATACTCCTGTGATGTGTGTGTGTGTTTAAATACATGTAGCCGTGGGATGGACCAAACATCTCCTTTTTCAAATATTGTTGGATCACCAGCTCTAAGACTCTGAGGCCAGATTGTTTAATTATGTGTAGCATTGGCGTGGCAACAGCACGGATGTTACCTGCCCGTAATCCTCCTCCGCTTTACAGGTTTTTCTTTGTTCTTGCTTCTAATTTTCGAGATCCTGAGCACAATTCAGAATTAATTAAAAACAGTAGAGCATCTTAGTCTGGATAAACCTTCGTCTGCTAAATAATGTTACGCTGCCAGAGATGTCCCCTGCCAAAGTCAGTCTTCTTCATTCCTGTGGATTGTGTATGAAACAAGCCGCCGTCTCCTGCAGCGGCAGGTGCCAGCGGAATACGGTCTCCGCAAAGGGAGGGCCATCGTCTGGCCTGCCCGCCTCAGCCTCAGCTTCGTGCTGCAGCGTGAAAGGTTGGTGAGGCCGGTTCTTGCTGCCTTTGCTTTGAGCCGGCCTTGCGGACTTAGAAAGACCTAACCCTGACTTACACATGTGTGCTGCCTTATGATTTCGCAGCCCTTTAATAAGGAATGGCATGTGTGTGCATCACGACAAGCCTGGGATGTGGGAGGGTGGAGAGTCTCCTCTTCTTCTGAGAGACGGAAGATTGCATGCCACCTTTCTGGCTGTCCTCTCTGTATACACGTGTATCGGAAAGAGGCCCAGCATGGTACAGGGGCCCAGCACTCAAGGGCGGTGCTGAAGGACAGGCTGGACTCGTGCGGGGTGCTCTGGATTGCTTCTCTGAAGTGGTACCTCAGAGCCGCACCCCTCTGATATCTGAAGAGACCATTGAGCAATTAATTGATAGGCATGTCTTTGTCGATGTACTTACTGGCCAGCTTTAAATATGGATCTCAACTTCCTTCCCGCTCAGATTTCAATCATTTCCTGTGTATAACGAAGTTTCGGTGATTGCCTTTTACTCCTGGTTTCTTTTGTGGAGTTCATGGTTTGGGTTTAATTTCCCAGCAGGGGTCAGGGGCTCAGGGCTTAGCACCAAAGCCTTCCCAAGGCGGGTTCTCAGATACCGAGTGACACACATAGAAGGCATCTTTGTGGATTTGAAAAGATTTTTTTGTTCTCATAAACATTTCTTCAGATACAGGTATAATAAAACTGTCGCGGTGAGCAGAAGAGACCCCTGCGCTTACCAACCAGATTTTATTTACTTTATTTTAAAATCCACTCACCATGAGTTTCTTTGAAATACATCCTGCTCATTCAACATCCTTTGACAATGACCTAGGGAGAGAAATTTCTCATTCTTGAAGATTGGCTGCCTGGTCATACTTCTAATTTCTAAACAGCTTTGTGGAGCTATATTTCACATACCATACAATTTGCCCATTTACAGTGCAATTCAATAGTTTCTAACATTGCCCCACCACTTTTAGCAGACTTCCAATCTTGATTTTTGGAAAATGCTCAGGCTGCCTACTGTGAAAAGCAGTTCTCTCAGAATTTCTTGCCCTTGGGAGTTCAAGGTCTGGCTTTGAACTTCTGTTCTTATTATATTAAGGGTGGGAATGGGAGGCTGTGTGCTGTTTCCCAAGGATGGTGCTTGCTGGAGAAGTGGCCTCTGATCACTGGTGACAGGTGATCTGGCAGTGGGAAGGGATGTTTTTCAGGGAACATGGGTCTTTGGGGCCTTTGGGAGAATGGGGTATCCATATGGGTAGTGAAGAATAATTCTCCAAGGAGTCAGGATTATAAAGAGGTCAAGAGAAGGAATTTGGATATCAAAAAGCCCTGCATGTGACTTCTGTGGCTTATCTAGATGTGTGACCTAGGGCAGCCTAGGTCCCATTGTTCTCATCTTTAAAGTGAGGATAATGATGGAACCTAACTCACAAAGTTGTCATGAGGATTAAATGAGGTGACCGTGAATAATTCTTAGATCAGCATTTGGAACTATCTAAGGGTTCAATGAATATTTCCTGCTTTTGTTGACTCTTTCCTCCTCTCCTTTGTAAGCTTCTGGACAACAGGGACTGTTCACTCAGATTTCCAGCCCCTATGACAGACCAGAGTGTTGAATTGAAATAGATGCATCCCGCCCATCCCCCAGCACCCCACCCTCCTGTGTCCTCCTGACTCATTTATGTACAAACACAAACACACACATATGGCCCCCAGTGGACTGGTACATGGGCAAGAATTAGTAAAATAATTGCAGATGAGTATTAGTTGTGTTATCCCAAGGTCATCCAATAAAAGGAAGGTAATATCTGGTCATGACCAAGAGACCTAGAAATCACTTTGGTAATGAACCTATGCTATGTAATGGTGTTCACCATAGACAGACGACGCTGGATAATGACAGACAAATTGGGGGAAAGAAGATCAGGGGCCTTGCCAGAGGATTTTTGTGGTAGTGTTGTGAGGAGATACTTAGGGTGTCCCTGGGACTATTCAGAAAGGCAAAGGAGTCTGAGAAATGTTACCATAGACATTTTCGATGGATTACATATAAATATATTTTCAGTGGTGAAAAAGAAGCAATGAACATGGTTAATTTGTTAATCCAAAGCCTCACAATTTAATTGTGAAAGACTAAGTTAATAACACGATACTGATCTCAGTTCACGATTAGCTAAGTGTTAGATGTCAGCAAGAAACCAAAGTGGGAAGAACCACGGAGGGAACTAGATGCAATTGGAAGATGAGCCTGTCCCTCCCTCTGACCTCTGGAGAGGCAGCCCCTAAGCCTGTTAATTTATGTCTCACATCATTTTAGGAAGGCGTTGGGCAGATCTCTGGTTGCACTGAGAGTCAGTCTGGGCTCCATTCTGGAGAGTGTCCAAAAGTGATTGAGATTTTAGTCCATGGGGAAACTGGTATCTTAATAATGAAAATTACATTTGCAATTACAGCTCAATGAGTGTATCTTGTGCAGGTTGTTGGCATCATTAAAGACATGGTCATCTGGCGTGGCTTTGGCTTTCAAGCACTGGCTGTACTTTTCAGTGATCTGAGAGACCAGTGCTCTGAGTTCCTGTTATGTACAGCCTGAAGTTCAAGATTAAGGCACTTACGAGTTCTTTTGAACATCAATTTTCTCATTGTCAAAAAGGAATAATAGCATCTAATGTAGCAGAGATTTTGAGAATTAACTCTTTTTTCCTCTAGCATGGTGATAATCATGCTGGAGAAAAGTGCTATGTGAGGACAGATTGGTGGTATGAGTTGCAGGATGGGACTAAGCGCCATTGCTTGGTGCCTAGGATTTATTTATGGCTGCTTTCTGTTCACCAGCACTCTCTTATTTCCTGGCTGCCCCATACCATAAAGAGATGGTGCTACTCGAGTTAGAGAATTCTGAGCATGGAAAGGTAGGATTAGGATTGAAGACAGCATCTCCAAGATGCCTGGCTTTAAGCCGCTAAGTTTGTGGTACTTTGTTACAGCAGCAACATAAAACTAATGTATAATAAATAGAAAGCAAGCAAAACAACAACAACAACAAAGCAGAGATAAATCCAACCTCATGAAACTCTATTAAATATGAATTGATAAAAAAGTACAAATGCATCCGGACACGGTGCCTCATGCCTGTAGTCCAAGCACTCTGGGAAACTTGGATTTCTTGAGCTCACAGGTTCGAGACCAGCCTGAGCCAGGGTGAAACTCCCCTCTCTAAAAATAGCCAGGCATTGGCTCAGCGCCTGTGGCTCAACGGGCTAAGGTGCCAGCCACCTACATCTGAGCTGGTGGGTTCGAATCCAGCCTGGGGCCGCCAAACAACAATGGTGGCTGCAACCAAAAAATGGCTGGGTTTTGTGGCGGGCGCTTGTAGTCCCAGTTACTTGGAAGGTGGAGGCAGAAGACTGCCCAGGAATTGTCATCACAGCTCACAGCACTCTATCCAGGATGACAGCTTGAGGCTCTGTCTCAAAAAAAAAAAATCCATGCATTGTGGTGGGTGCCTATAGTCCCAGATACTCAAAAGGCTGAGGCAAGAGAATCGCTTAAGCCCAAGAGTTTGAGGTTGCTGTGAGCATTAATGCCATGGCACTCTACCACGGGCAACAAAGTGAGACTGTCTCAAAAAAAAAAAAAAGAAAAAAGTGCAAATAAAAAAGGTAGATATAGTGACACCATATAAAAAAATGAGATCTAACCATGTGGTGTATGTAAAACACATTTTCATTTAAAAGATGCAAATAAGTTGAAAGTAAAAAAAATAGAAAAATGTATTCCATGCAAGAAGTGATCATAAGAGACTGAAATACCTCTATTAATACAAGGCAAATAGAGTATAAGACAAAAAAAGTGTTAATAAAGGCAAAGAGGGGTGTTTTTTATAATGAAAGCAAGTAATTCTTCAGAAATACATAGTATTTATAAATGTATGTGCACCTAATAACAGAGCCCCGAATACAAGAAGCAAAAAAACTGACAGAATTCAAAGCACAAATAGAAGGTTCAGCTACAATAATTGTTGACTTCAATATCCTACTCTAAATAATTGATAAAATAACTACACAGAAAATCAAAAGTATATAAACGACCTTAGAGAATGCTATTAACTTGACTCAACAGACACATGTAGAATACTCCACCTAGTGAAAGAAAAATATGCATTAAAGAAAATATGAGAACATTTCCAGGATACATCGTACATTAAGCTATAAAACAAGTCTCCATAGATTTTAAAAGATTAAAGTTACAAAAGGTATGTTTTGAGAATACCGTGGTATTAATTATAAATCCATATTAGAAATAAATTTGGAAAAAATCTTAAATATTTAGAAATTTTATTACATATCATTAAATAATTCATAGGTCAGTTATCTTTTTGACATGCTGATTTCATTTCCTTTGGAGATTATATTTATACAGTAATGGGATTTCTGATTCATATGCTAGCTCTATTTTTAAAATTTTGTGGAAACTCCATACAACTTTCCACAGACTATACTAACTTACATTCCCAACAACAGTGCATAATATTTCCCTTTTCTCCAGATCCTTTTCAGTGAAAATACAACAGATTTATAATAGCCAAAGCTTGGGAAAAAAGAACTTAAGTTGGAGGATTTATATTTCTTGTTTCCAAAATTTGTGATAAGACTGTATTTAGCAGCTTGGCACCTGTGGCTCAACGGGCTAAGGCACCAGCCATGTACACCTGAGCTGGTGGGTTCGAATCCAGCCCGGGCCCGCCAAACAATAATGACGGCTGCAACCAAAAAAAAAAAAAAAAAAAAAAGACTGTATTTAGCAAGATGGTAGGGGATAGTCACATAGAAGAGTCAAACAGGTAGTAATCTAGGAATACATCCTTTCAGTTAAGGTCATTGATTTTCTGCAAAGGTGCCAATGCAGTTCAATATGGGAAAGGTTGGTGTTTTCAACAAATGGTGCTGTTGCAGTTGAATGGCTGGCAGCAAAAAGCTGAAAGGCAAAATTATAAACCTCAATGGGAAACATGGAAAAAAAATCTCAGTGCATTGGGATGGGCAAAGAATTCTTACATGTAACAACAAAAGCAAGATCTATAAGTGAAAAAGTTTGATACCTTGAGCTTCATCAAAATTGAAAATTTTTGTGTCTCAAAAGATACCATCAAGAAATTGAAAAGACAACCCATAGAGAAATGGGAGAAAATATTTACAAATCATGTATCTGTTAAGGACATAGCTGCAAAATATATAAAGAACTCGTACAGCTCAATAATAAGACAAACAACCTAAGCAGAAATGGATAGAAGATTTGAATAGACACATCATCAAAGAAGATAAACAGCTGACAAGCAAATGAAGAGATGCTTCACATCATTAAGTCATTAGGAGAAATACAAATTAAAACCACAATGAGATACCATTTCATATCATTAGAGTCCCTGTAATAAAATTGGCAGACAATAACAAGAGGCAGTGAGAATGTGGAGGAATAGGAACCTCCACATTGCTGATGGGAACATAAAATGGGACAGCCACTTGGAAATCTGTTTGCCAGTTTCTTAAAAGTTTCAACATAAGCTTAGCATAGAATCCAACAGTTCTTGTCCTAGGTACTAGGTGTCTACCCTGAGAAATGAAGCCATGTGTTCACACAAAGACTTGCTCATGAATGTTTATAGCAGCATTATTGGTTATAGCCCGATCAGAAACAATCCAATGTCTTTCAACAAATGAAGGGATAAACAAGTGAGATGTATTAGTACATATTAACGTAAATGTGATGTATTAATAATAAACACGTGATATACATTAAATGTGATCTATCACGAATATTTATTCTTCAATAGAAAGGAATGGATGACCAAAACATGCTACAACATGGTTGAAACAAAAATATTATGCTAAGTCAGGGGCTGGCAAACGTGTTTGTAAAGGGCCAGATAGTAAACGTTTCAGGTTTATGGACCAGATGGCCTCTGTGACAACTTCCCAGCTCTGCTCTTTTAGTGCCAACCAGACAATAGGTAAAGGAACGGGCATGGCTGTGTTCCAATAAAACCTTATTTACAAAAATAGGCAGCAGGTAGGTTGCTGGCTCCTGTGCGCAGTGAAAGAAGCCAGACGCAGAAGAGCACGTACTGTGTGACTCCTTTATATGGATTATCCAGAAGGAGCAAATCTACAAAGACAGGAAACAGACTAGCGGTTGCCTGGCTTGGGGGTGGAAACAGGGATTGACTGCAAATTGGCACTTGAGGTATTAGGGGTGATAGAAACGTTCTTATAATTGGATTGTGGTTATAATTGCACAACCTTGTAAATGTACTAAATGACAGTGAATTCCACTCTTACAATGGGCCAGTTTCATAGCATAAAATTTAAACCTCAAGAAACTTAAAAATAATATATACTTTCTGTTGTTGTTTTTGTTATCCTCCTCCTCGTTATATCTTCAGTGAAAATATTACCGGTAACTCAGGTGTCCAAGCTAAGAGCAGTGCTTCGGAACTCTGAACTCTTTCTAGATGGCAGAAGTTGGAATGCGTTAGGGGAGCTCTTTTTAAACCCTCTCTCTGGGAAACCCTCGTCAGGACTCTTTGAGGGTCCTGCTGCTGCAGTATCTGGAATCAAATGCCAAGGACTGTGTGGTTTTAGGGGTGGGGTGGCTATGAAAGGAACTTTGAATTGTGTGTATTTTTTACCCTTTTATGTATATAAAAGTTCTTACAATATCCAGCCTAGAGCAGGTTAACTTATCTGCTGCTGGAGGGACTGACTGTGCCTCGCGAGGATCATGTTATGCTAAGAAGAGCCTTTCTGTGTGCCAGTTGTCAGCTGTGGTGACCGCAGTCGCTCTATGGGGTCTGAGCTTCAGATGAGTCAAGGGCTCCCTCCAGATTCCCTCTTGGGATCATTGTATAACTGCCCACGGCTTCTTACCAAGACAGTACATTAGTAAAGCAGAGAACTATTGGCAATTTTTTTTTTTTTTTTTTTTTGAGACAGAGCCTCAAGCTGTTACCTTGAGTAGAGTGCTATGGCATCACAGCTCACAGCAACTTCCAACTCCTGGGCTCAAGTGATTCTTCTGTCTCCGCCTCCCAAGTAGCTGGGACTACAGGCGCCCGCCACAACAACTGGCTATTTTTTGGTTGCAGCCGTCATTGTTGTTTGGCAGGCCCAGGCTGGATTCGAACCTGCCAGCTCAGGTGTATGTGGTTGGCGGCTTAGGCGCTTGAGCCACAGGTGCCGAGCCACTATTGGCATTTTTGATACATAGGCAAGTACTCATTGAACTGAAAATTATCTTGCTGGTGACAGAATTGGTCATACTGAGTGAAAGAGAGCCACCTGATGGCTGGCCCAGTGGTCTGCCTTTTGGTTTTCTTTCCCTCATTAAAGAGCTTTTTAGAGGCTGATCTTAAGAGAAAATAGCCCTTTTTTCGTCCCCTGGGCTGCTGATGGAGAAGGAGCTCTAATGAATGGCCTCATTGTGTGATTGAGATGCTATGAAATAAGATGCCCTTAGACCTGAGCAGAAGAGCCCAGAGTCTTTAGGAGCCAGAAGTGATGGTGTATCCCTTCAGGAAAACATGCTGTTGACCAGTCTTAGAGTTTTAATGGTTTATTATTAATATTACTAGACATTCTGTAGCCGGGGAGGACCTCTTTGACTTAGGTAACATGTAAATGTTGTTTTATCCCTACTATAACCTCTTTCCTCCTTGTATACAGAGATACCCATATATGAAGTTTATTGCGCACATGATTTGTTATCTTATTGGAATCCTCATAGTGAAGATGTTTATTTAATATAACACTTAATATATGGTAATATATTATTTAATTTATTTAATATAAATTATTTAATTTAATATAAATAATGTAATTTTATATGAAATTTAACATAAACATTCTTGGCACCCATGGACTCACTGCCAGCATCTTAGTCCTATAAGCATTATAATTCTCTATTTGATTTTTTATATGTGGTCAGTGACAGGTTTAAACAAGAGCACCCAGAGATAAGGCCACAGAGGAGTGTTCAGGTCAGGTTTATTGACAGGAGAAAGGACATCCCTGGGCAGTCAAAGATGGTGTCTGCGCCCAGGGCAGAGGCTCCTTTTATACAGGGTGGGAGAATTCCACTGCTTGCCTGTCAGTTTAGGGTCTTTTGCACAAGGTTCTCAGAGGATGGACTTGTCGCATCCTGTGTGTCTTTGTCTTATGAGGAGGGGAGCAGAGAGGAGGGGAAAGAGTTTGTGTGTCGGTGTGTCAGGCCCCTCAACAGCCAGTCAGTTCTTTTCTCTGTGGGCTTGGCAATAGTCTGGCTCTCATTTAAATGGGAGGTCAGATTCTGCCGGGCAAACATAGACTGAGGCAGACTGTTTAAAACTCTGTAGGTGAACTGTTCTAAATGTGGGCTGAGGAGTACCAGATTCTTTGAGGACTGGCCTCAGTTAGTTAGAGAGAAGCTTCTGTGCAAAATCTCCTTACCTTTGCTGGACTTTCTTTCTTTCTTTTTCTTTTCTCTCCCTCCTCCTTCCTTCCTTCCTTTTTTAGTGTGGTGGGCGAAGTGGTACTTACGAGAAGTACCAGTAGTTTAGTAGAAATTACCTGGATCTGAAGATGTCTCTGGGGCTACTACCTCTGACTGTTGAATGTGCTGTTTTTTTCTTATTTTTTTAATTAAATCATAACCATATACATTAATGCATTTATGTAGTACAATGTGCTGATTTTATATGCAATTTGGATTGCTTACATCAAATCGAATGTCAAGAATGCCTCTGGCTCTCCCGCTTGCCTCTGATATCTGACGACAAAGGCAGCTCCTCGTTTCGAAGTGCTGCTGAGCATAATGGGATGATCCCTGGGCATTGAGCCCTGGGCACTTACTGTCATCTGTTAAAGTTGGCTTTGGGGCAACAAATGAGCAAGTTTCCTTGAGAAGAGATTTGTTGCGGGGAATTAGGTACATGGGAGGGAAGGGCTGGAGGAGCAGGCTCCAGGCTGGACTTTCAGGAACTGGCCAGTGGGAGGCTGCTGCCTCTGCGGTGGGGGCACTGACTCCGAGAAGGTACTGACTTAGCTGTGCTCGGAGATCTGGAGGCTGCACTGCCTCTGCGACCCCACACTGGATGCTGCCAATCTTGGCATCCTGGCTTGGCACCTGTAGTTCAGTTGTTAGGGTGCCAGCCACTACACCCAGGTTCGAACCGGCCTGGGCCTTCTAGACAATGACAACTGCAACAACAAAAAATAACTGGGTGTTGTGTGGGCTCCCTGTAGTCCCAGATACTTGGGAGGCTCTGGCAAGAGAATTGCTTAAGCCCAAGAACTTGAGGTTGCTATGAGCTGTGATGCCACGGCATTCTACCGAGAGCGACATAGTGAGACTCTGTCTCAAAAAAAAAAGAATCCTAGTGTCCACGACCCTCCTGCCAGCCAGAGTAGCTGTTGGAGCAGGAGACTTGCCTCCATCACCACTTGCTTCCACCTCTGGGCCTTGGTGCTCTATTTGCTTTCAGAACTTGAGTCAAAAGAGAGCCTGAGAATGCAATTTCTAGATTTCAAGTCCTCAAGCCTCAAGGTACAGGGAGAAACGTCTCTTTGTCTTAGCCTTTGACATGTCATCAGTTATTCTTATGAAAGAATTAACCATCTTAATTCAAATACGGATTTAAGTATATGGGGAGAATGTGCACAGTGAAATAGTCAAATAGACACAAGGTGCTCACAGATGTAAATGCAGCTCTGTTGACCTCCCCACACTCAACTGATTTAGAATAGTTTCAGGCAAAGCAATATTTTGTGCAATATGTGCTCTAGCTACAAAAGAAACATGCAATTAGGGGGTTCTCATGGGATCCAAGTTTATGTGCATATGTGTGTACATCAAGTTCTGTGCTTACAAGTGACCCTTTATTTTTCTGACCTGGGGGAGTGCAGATGCGATGTGTGTCCCAGCATAAGACACTGTGTAATCAGACAGCTAGACTGGCTGACTACACCAGGTGTTTGCTCATTTGAGAACCCTTATAGGCTTGGAAATTAGAACTTGCACATCTATGGTAGATGTGAATGGTATGTGATGGCGTGGTGCAGTGTGAACATTCTGCTACCTCATGAGGTTAGTGGGGTAATGAGTGGGATTAAATGAGTTAATATGTGTAAATTACTTAGAACAGTGCCTGGCATATAATAAACACCAGATAAGCATGATTATTGTTGTGTTGTTAGATGTTCTATAAAACGAGGATAACTTATAAGGTAGCTCTAAAGCTTAAGTGAGCTTAGTCCCTGACATATATAAGTACTGAATGATGTTAGCTATAAAATAATAATAATATAATAATAATAATAGTGTTTGAATTCTAAAAGTGATGCTTTCAATGTATTTCTGAGGCCTTTTAACCCAGAGATCTTCTACCTCTAAAGCATAAGACAGAATTGCTGGCTTGAATTTGAGAGAAGAGCACAAAGGCCATCTTCAGTTCTTCAAGACTGGGCAGTTTCTCCACTACCTGCACATCACTGGGTGGGTTTGGTGGACTTAGTTTATAGCCTTTCCATAGGACCTCAAGTCTAAGAGGTTAGTTTACTTTTGGAAAATTATTTTTCTAACCAAAATGGTACTTAGTCATTGTGGTTATTAAGGTCTCTACCCTTAAAATTGAACAAAGTTTGATGGAAAAAAAAAAAAAAGGTCAACTCTCATGCAGTTTAGGAATCAAAATGGTTCATTAATTCATATTTATATTAACCAAATATGTTGACTTAGTTTGCATTTAGTTCATATTTATATTAACCAAATACGTTGACTTAGTTTGATTTGATAGAAAATATTTTTGTACAAGTGTCTGGTAGACTGTCGAATCATTTCTAGACTATTGAATAATTTCTTGGGAAGTGAAATAGACAATACTTTCAGAATGTGTCGTTTTAAAGGAGGACTTTCTCTAACCTAATGAATAGTGATGGTAACACAGATGTAGGGAATGGGATTCTTGGGCAGCTTCTGGTGCCTTCTGGAAGTTGTGTACCAATTTGTAAGTGTTGGCCTGATCAACAAAGCATAGATTCTAGCGGAAAGAATGATAAAATTCCCCTATAGTAATTAAAGTCCTATATAGGTGAGGTAAAGGGGTCCGGACCAGACAAAAGGGGAACTTTGAGGTTCTCAAATATGTTCTGAGTTTTTAGTAAACTGTGCTGGAAATTTTCAACATTGAGTGTGGAACATTGAGAACCCATTATCCATTGAAATAATATAAATGGACCTTGTCAGTAATACTCTGCGGAGATGTGGGAGGCGGGGGGCCACCCCGAGCAGCTAGGGTGGCGGGTGCTCCAACAGTGGGGCTCAGTGCACCCTGCCCTTGCAAGGAGGGCGTTCTCCTGGGACCTAAGTTTTCACAACTGTGTCCTCAGTTGCTAGACTGAAAGTACTTCACAATACCTCAAGTCTTGTGGTTACCGACCCTGAGAGGAGGGATGGGAGGAGACATGTGGTAAATTCCAAAGCAGGGAGGTTCAGGAAACTCCTGACTCCGGAAATAGTAACACAAGGTCTTCCAGTAAATGGAACCAGTCTGCGTTAGTTTATTTGTCCACCAATGATAAAGGTGGATTAAAAAAACTTGGATTTAAAAAAATAAAAACAATTGAACAGTTTGACTGAGTCCTCACGACGTGTGAGACCCTAAGTGAAAGGATCTCTAGCTACACCACAGTGTCCCAGGACTCTCGCGTTGGACCGCAGGGTGAGGCCTGATTTTTTTCAATACTTGAAGCAACATAATTTATAACTGCTTCCTCAGCTTTGTAATCATTATGGGCCATTATCAAAATGTCCGTCTTTCAAAGAATTCCTTTGGAATATTTCCCAGAATTCCTGATGCTGTTGTTTCCTGACCTTGCCTGCCCTGTGGCTGCTTCTCCAGGCCACAGGTCATGGCCTCCGTGCATCACCGCTGGGCCTGTGTGCCTCCGCAGCCACTGCTGAAGCCTTGGCCAGTCTTCAGAGATGCTTCTGTGAAGCCCACTCTCTCCATGACCACCTCTGGGCCTGGCGTACATATCTGCTAATTTGCCCTGACCACATGACTCACAGCTTCCCCAACCCTGGGAATTTTAAGAATTCTAGGGCAGCAGTCCAGACTGTTCTTTGCTTCTGGGGTCTTGAGTCTCAGGAGGCCTGACATCCTTTCCTACAGTCTGGCCTGGTGCTGGGCCACACAGGTCTACTGGATACATCTCAGTGTCATTGAACCCCCCCAAAATGAGGTGGAGTTGTGGGCTATTTCCACTCAGGGGGCCATCCATAAAGTCATGTAAGTCCCCGGGTATATAGAATTGGAATCACCCAGCTTTACTAAGAAGCACCAAGACCAAAGTACCAGGGGGCAAGAGATCAGATGACGCCTTACTTCTCCTGCCCAGAGGCTGTCTGTTTGCAAACACTCTAAGGATACCTAACACAAGCAGGAGAGACACAGCCTGCACCGTCACAGGTGAGGGCGGCAGTGTTGACCTGGGCCTTTCACAAGCAGCTGGGAGGGTTCCTCAGAGAGAAGTTGCTAGAGGAAGGGCAGGGAAAGGAGGGCCATGACTGATGACATCAAGAAGGGAGGCATCAGATGCATGGTGGTGCAAGGGGACATTGGGGAAAGGCCCTCAGAGGCATCTGGGTAAGCTTCTTTGTAATCAGGGAGGAAACTGCAAACCTGAGGGGTGATGGGACTCTTCTGAGGCCACTGGAGATAAGCCACTTAAAAAATTCCCAGTCCACTCCAGGATCTCTCGACTTCATACTGTGGCTCTTCCCAGAGGTAAAGGAAGAGAGTGAGGGTGAAATTGTAGCCAGATTTTGGAGGAAGGGGAATTAGGGTTTCTCCTGCTCTACCTCATGAGGTGACTTCAATCTTTAAGTTATAAGGGACCAGTGATGCTTATCATGAAGGAACGGAGTGTCCTGGCAGTGGGGAGTGACAGCATTACTGCACCGAGCTGTCAGCACTCTTGGGGGCTCACACTGCCCTCAGTGGGCAAAGTGAAGGATCCTCAGCGGTTGGGGTAAGGGATCCAGGATGCCCAGGTCCTGACTTCCCAGAGAAATCCTTACTTACGCTCGTAGAGAATTCACTGTAATACATACATCATGCAGCAGCCATTTAGCCAGGTGGTGACATGAGCCCTCTGTTGTCCTCGGCCCAAAGAAGCCTCATGGGAGGGCTAGAATAGCATTGCCAGTAGGGACACGAGCAAGAGAAAATGCAAAACCAAGAGATCCTTAAAATTGGGAATCATCACTCAGGGTCATTTGTGGTTAAACTGATTCACTTGAGTAGAATTACACAGCAAGCTGGTCTGTCTGAAATCCTGGGGAAATTTAAGTGCATGCTTCACTACACAATCGATGGTAATGATATTCTCCTTACTGGGCTTTCTGTAAGTTTCAGAGAAGGGCACAGAATTTAAAACGAAAGGCCCCAGAAGCAGCTGCAGGCCCTAGCGCCTTCCTTCTGACCCTCAGCCCCTCCTCTCTGTGAGCGTCTCCAGGGCACTCGAGGAAAAGCAGCTGCCTCCCCTTGTAAGTTCTGAAGGATCAAGATGCGGAGAGCGAAGAACCAGAACCAAAACACTGATGGGGTCAGACGGACTTGGCATTCAGATGGAGGGGGACTGTTCTCTGGAGAGAATCTGAGAGTTACACCGCCTGCACTTGCATTATGACTGTGGGTCTCAGAGGGGTCTTCTGCCCTGCAGACAGTCGTGGCAGTGATGTCCCTGTGCTCTGGGACCACGTTGCAGCTGATGATCTTGTCTCGTACTTTACAATGAAAACAAATACAGACAGTCAGAGACGACCTCTTTCCTCCGCTGACTGCACTTGGTCTCATCGTCTGATCCTCTGCCTTCTCCCAGGGGTCTGGAAGAATCACCCCTGCGCTGTTCTTGGTCAACCCCGCCTTCTCCCCCATCCCACCCCTTTTCCGCTCAAGGGCTGCTCTCCTGCAGTTTCTCTCTTGCTCGCCATCCCTGCAGCATCCCAGCTCCTCTTAGCATCACCGTGTTACCAGCTACGGCTCCATTTCTCTGCTTGTTTTCAAAGCAAAATGTCTGTTGTCAGTGTGTCTGCTTTATCACCTCCTTGTCCCCTCACCCTCTCCTCTCGGACTTTTCCTCTACCTTGAAATGACCCTGCTGCAGGTCCCTGGGGACCAGCACCTTCCAAAGCCAGCGTCTCCCTCAGCCTCTCGCAGCCTTTGACGCAGCTTTGACATCCTCCTTGTTGGCCTCCCCGGGACCACGGCGCCTGGTTCTCCTTTCACCTGGCTCTCCTCGCCTTTGCTGGCTCCTCTTTGACTGACTTTCCAGGTTGTGGGGCTGCCGGGCTCTGTCTGGCCTGCTTCCCTGTCTGCTCTCTCTTGCGAATCAAGCTCATCATTGAAATGCTGGACGCTCTCAATTTACTTTTCCAGCCTGACCTTTGTAATTGAGCTTCAGGCTGTTATGTCTAATTGCACCCTTGGACATAATGGTGCCACTTACATGTCTGAAAGACTTCTCACACTTACTGTGTCTAAAACCAAACTCTTGATTTTCTCCCCCAACCTACCCTTGCCCCATTTCAGGAAATGGCGTCATTATCTGGCCAGCTGCTTGACCCCAGGCACTGGAACCCTTCCTGACTCCTCATTTTCCCTCAGACCTAGTTTCTTAGGGTTGCTGTAACAAATTGCCTTAATCTAGGGGGCTATAAACTATGAAAACTTATTGTCTCGCTATTCTGTCGTCAGCAGGGCCATGCTTCCCGTAGGTTCCAGGGGAGAATCCTGCCCTTCCTCTCCTGGGCTGCTGGCGTCTGCTGGCAGTCCTGGGTTTTGCTCGGCCCCAGACTCTAATCTCTGCGGCCACCATCCCGTGGCCTGCTCCCCTCTGAGTGTGTTCAGATTTCCTTCTTGTAACACCACCAGTCATTGGATTTAGAACTCACCCTAGTCCAGTTTGACATCTTCAATTGGTCACATATGCAAAGACCCTATTTCCAAATCAGGTCACACTCACGGATTCCGAGTGGATGTGAATTTTAGGGGAACACTGTTCAACTCAGAGTAGACATCAGGTCTGATTGTTCAGCACGTCTTAATCCCCCCATCTCCAGCAGTTCTCACCATCTGCAGCCCCAGACTTGGTCCGTTCTACATCACTGGGATCCCCTCCCCACTCCTGGTTTCTCCTCACCCCACACTGCGCGTGGCAGCCAGAGTCACCTTTCCAACATGTAAATCAGATGAGGCCATTCCCCTCCCCCCAAACCCTCTGCTGGCTTCCTGATACCAGCAAGTGAAATTCAGCTCTTTTCCTTGGCTTAGAAGATGCTTGGTGACCTTACCTGCTTTCCACTTCATCTCCCTTTTCACTGCACTCCAGCCACACTGGTCTGCTTTCCGTCCCTCGGTCATGCTCAGCTGTCCCTGCCTTTTCATTGACTGACACATGTTCCTTCTGCCTGACACATGTCCCCTAGGTCTGCACACGACAACCTCCTTCTTATCATTCACATCCTGACTCTGTGTCCCCTCCTTAGGAAAGCCTTCCCCACCCTGGGCAAGCTAATGTCCCTTTTCTCTTATACCCGTTCTCTCACATGAGCCTATTCACCCTTCTCATCTGCAATATTTGAATTAATTTATTTGCTTACAGGTGGTAATATTGCTGACATAATTTATGATTTATTAATTCTGACTTCCTCTAGTGGAATGGAGGATACTGTGCCAAGTCCTATACTGGCACAAAGACATTCAGAGAACATTCTGTGTCTGCCTGAGATGGGATGGCTTTGGGCTGTATGGCTCTCACACTCCCTCTCAAGGTATGTTTCATTCTTCTAATGGCCAAACCTACCATTTTTCTTTCTTTCTTTTTCTTTATTTATTTTTATTAAATCATAGCTGTATACATAGTGTAATCATGGGGTACAATGCACTGGTTTCATATACAATCTGAAATGTTTTCATCAAACTGTTTAACATAGCCTTCATGGCATTTTCTTAGTTATTGTATGAAGACATTTGTATTCTGCATTTAGTAAGTTTTGCCTATACCCTTCTAAGAAGAAAAAGTATCCAATGTACTCAGCCCTAATATGAAGCTAATTTAAAGGTTTCATATGAAGTCTATAACTTAACCATAGCACAAGAATATGGGAAGAGAGGGGATAGAGGGTTTTTTAAACCAGAGCCTACCTTATTTATTTTTAGATTTGTTCACTTTATTGCATATGTGTGTTGATGTAATTTTTTTTATGATTACTGAATTGTATTCCAATATATAGGTATACCAAAAGTGTTATAATTTATACACTTGTTGATAGGCATTATGGTTAGTCTCAATTTGGGGCTCTTGTAATTACAGGTGATATGAATGTTTGTGAATAAATCTTTCCATGGAAATATGCTTTCTCTCTCATAGGTTCATTGGCTGGATCATATGAAAAATATCAGATTAACACTGTAAACTGCCAAGTCATTGCCAAATATTTGCATTTTTCATTACCACCAGCAGTATATGAGAGGTGTAACCTCCAGACACTTGCCAATGCTTGGCGTGGTCATTCTTCTTAACTAGGTAATTTTTCCAGAATGTAATAGTACTGATTATAGGTTTTAGCTTTTTTCCCTAGTGGTTAATGACGATGAACATCTATTCACATGCACAATTGACATTTGTATATCTTCTGTGGTGAAGTGTATACTCAAGACTTTTATCTATTTACTTATTGGAGTGTTTGTTTTCCTCCTCCCGAGTTTTGTAAGATTTTATGTGTTCTAGTTGTTTACCAGATAAATGATTTTCCAACATGTTCTCCCAGCCAGAGGCTTGCCTTTTTTTAAAAAATTAAATCATAGCTGTGTACATTAGTGCAATCAAGGGGTACAATGTGGTAGTTTCATATACAATCTGAAATGTTTTCATCAAACTGTTTAACATAGCCTTCATGGCATTTTCTTAGTTATTGTATGAAGACATTTGTATTCTGCGTTTAGTAAGGTTTGCCTGTACCCTTCTAAGATGCACCGTAGGTGTGGCCCCACCAATTATCCACCCTCCATCCCAAACTCCTCCCTCCCCTCCCTTCCCATATTCTTGTGCTAAAGTTGGGTTATAGCCTTCATATGAAACCTTTAAATTAGCTTCATAGTAGGGCTGAGTATATTGGATACTTTTTCTTCCATTCTTGAGATATTTTGCTAAGAAGAATATGTTCCAGCTCCATCCATGTCAACATGAAAGAGGTAAAGTCTCCATCTTTCTTTAAGGCTGCATAGTATTCCATCGTATACATGTACCACAATTTATTAATCCATTCGTGGGTCGATGGGCACTTGGGCTTCTTCCATGACTTAGCAATTATGAATTGGGCTGCAATCAACATTCTGGTACAGATGTCATTGTTATAATGTGATTTTTGGTCTTTTGAGTATATACCTGGTAAAGCAATTATAGGGTCAAAAGGCAGGTCAGGTTTTAGATCTCTAAGTATTCTCCAAATTTCCTTCCAAAAGGAATGTATTAGTGTGCATTTCCACCAGCAGTGTAGAAGTGTTTCCTTTTCTCCACATCTACGCCAACATCTCTGGTTTGGGGATATTGTTATGTGGGCTAACCTTACTGGAGTTAGGTAATATCTCAAAGTAGTTTTGATTTGTATTTCTCTGATGATTAAGGATGGTGAACATTTTTTTCATGTGTCTGTAGGTCATGTGCCTGTCTTCTTTGTAGAAGTTTCTCTTCAAGTCCTTTGCTGACCCTGAGATGGGATCACTTGTTCTTTTCTCGGTAATACGTTTGAATTCTCTGTGGATTCTGGTTATTAAACCTTTGTCGGAGGCATAACATCCAAATATTTTCTCCCATTCTGAGGGCTGTCTGCTTGCTATACTTACTAATTTTGTGGCTGTACAGAAGCTTTTTAGTTTGATCAGGTCCCAGTAGTGCATTTTTTTTTAGATTAGCATAGAAAACTGAGCTTATTTATTACAGAAAAAAAGTTATCAAATACATATTGATTGCATTGTGGTTATATTCCTAGTGGATTTCATTCCAACCTTCCAGGTTACCTTGGGAATACAGGCCAGGAAATCACACTGGATAATAGCTGAGGGCATGTCCTCCTCATAAAATATTCACCCAAGCCAATTCCTTCAAGAGTTTCCCCTGCACTTTCTTATAATATTTTGATAGTTTCATGTCTTAGCTTTAAATTTTTAATCCAGTGAGAGTCTACCTTAGTTAATGGTGAGAGGTGTGGGTTCAGTGTTAGTCTTCCACAGGTTGCCAGGCAGTTCACCCAGCACCATTTGTTAAATAGGGAGTCTTTTCCCCACTGAATGTTGTTAATTGGCTTGTCAAAGATCAAGTAATGGTAAGTAGCTGGATTTATCTCTTGGTTCTCTATTCTGTTCCA
>CAUYON010078280.1:0-50858 GCA_963573935.1 Arctocebus calabarensis | reverse complement strand
CCAAACAACTGATGGCTGCCACAAAAAATAGCCAGGCATTGTGGCAGGTGCCTGTACTCCCAACTACTTGTGAGGCGGAGGCAGGAGAATCACTTGAGCCCAGGAGTTGGAGGTTGCAGTGAGCTGTGATACCACAGCACTTTACCCAAGGTGACAGCTTGAGGCTCTGTCTCAAAAAAAAAATAAAAAAGACTAAGAGTTTTAGGTTGCTGCAAGCTGTGACACCATGGCACTCTACCAAGGATGACATAGTGAGACTCTGTTTCAGAAAAAAAAAAATAGATTACCTATTTCTAGAAAAGAGTTGTTGCAACAGCAAAAGTATAGTACCAATGTGAAACTCTCAAGTCCTCACTATTAAAAACAAATCAGAAAGGGGGGGGCGAATTAACATATAGAAAACACCAGATACGATTGTAGTTCTTAAATGAAAATATCTCATTTAGTCTTCTTCCTCCTGCCCCTCCCCTGCCTCCTCCATGTCCTGTAAAGTATGAAATGAAAGCTCAGAAAGTAGCCTTCCCTCTTAGATGCTTCAGGAATAGCCTGAATCTTGGAACCAGGCAGACCCAGTTCCGTGGAATACACATTGGGGTGCAGCCTTGAGAAATAAGAATTGCACAGAGCTCAGCATCCTCATCTGTAATGTGACAGTAGTCATCTTTGCCTCCGAGAGCCGGACAGATCAACTGAGCATGCAAAGTGCTTGGAGAGAGGAGGTATTCAAAAACAATGGCTTATAAACAAACATTTAGAGTAGTATGCATTACAGACCCTCAAACTTCAAATAATCTAAATGTCTATCAGCAAGAAAAGAGAATGAACAAATCACAGAATACGTGGGTCACTACGAAAGTTTTGAGAAGGATGGTGTTGTGGTTTATTATTTTATTTCCAAGAAACACGGTGACCTTTCTGATTCACAGTGCAAATTTCAATGTGCTTGGCTTATAACAGTGTTGCTTGGAAGGTTTGATTTGTTTCCATCCACGCAGATTTTACATTTCTTGATTTTGGTATCTCAAAACTTGTGTAATAAGCCACATATTAATATGATGGAATGCTACTCAATTAAAAAAAGGAATGAAAGAATACATGCAATAATATGAGTGAATTTTATTTTATTATTTATTATTTTTTTTTTTTTGGAGACAAAGTCTCACTTTCTGACCCTCAATAGAGTGCTGTAGTGTCATAGCTCACAGAAGTCTCAAACTCTTGGGTTCGAGCAATTCTCTTGCCTCAACTTCCCAAGTAGCTGGGACTACAGGTGCCTACCACAATGCCTGGCTATTTTTAGAGATGGGTCTCGCTCTGGGTCAACCTGGTCTTGAACTTGTGAGCTGAGGTGATACTCCTGCTTCGGCCTCCCAGAATGCTGGGATTATAGGCGTGGGCCAAGGTGCCCAGCCCTAACATGAATGCATTTTTAAAACACCATATGCTTCTGCTTCCTGCCAAGTAGCTCTTACCTTATCTTAGCTCTGAGCAGATAACAAACAAGGAACTCTGGAGAAAAACAAAAACACAAACAAAACAACATCATGATCTGACAGCCCAGAACAGTAAACAACAGACATTTTCTCAAGTAGAGTCAATAATTGCAAGAAAAAGATCTGCACAGAGTAAGGTCCCTGTTTTTATGGACTAAATGTGGTAACAGTCCAAAGTTCGTGCCATATAAAAAGGTTAAAACTCTGAAGAAAAAAACCTAGATGTCATTGTCTTAAGAAACAGAAGACAAAAATTGGAGACATCGCAGCTACTGGAAGTGAGGGGCGAATAGAAGAAAGGAGAGATCCTGAGATATGTAGGCCTATATACTATCCGCATACCCAGGCTGGTTCCTAACCTGGGCGGGCACGGGACAGGCTTGCGAATAAAAGAACTTCAATTGGAAGTACAAGATGCAGAGTGTGCAGCTTGGGTCAAACCAAGTTATTTGCCTGCTACAGCAAGCAAATATCAACTGAAACCTTAATACTTGCCAGAGGATATGTCAGGATGGGGAGTTTTCACAGTTTTCCCTTGGCCAAAAGACGGAATCCTAAACTACACATTGTATGAAGAAACAGAACGTGTAACCTCTCTTTAAAAGAAAAGCTAATCAAAGAGCACTGACCCAGCAGGACACAGATGTTGGAATTATTAAACACAGATTTTAAAGGACTATTACAACTGTGGCAGGCGTGGGGGGAATTTTGATACAGAGTGAATCTATTTTTCATGAGAGTTGAATGCAGATCTTTAGTGACTAGAAGAAAGATTGTGGTAGGCTGAATAATTGACCCCAAATATGTTTAGGTCCTAATCCATGGGATTTGTGAACATTACCCTATATGGCGAAGGAATTTTGCAGGTGTGATTAAGTGAAGGATCTTGAAATGTGAAAATTGTCCTAGATTATCCAGGTGGCTCCTAAATGTAATTATAATTATCTTGATTGTTTTTTTGATACAGGGTCTCATTTTCTTTTTATTTTTCTTCTTCTTCTTCTTCTTTTTTGAAACAGAGTCTGACTTGGTCACCCTTGGTAGAGTACTGTCATATCTTAGCTCACAGCAACCTCAAACTCTTGGGTTCAAGTTATCTTCTTGCCTCAACCTCCCAAGTAGCTGGGACTACAGGTGCCCACCACAACATATGGCTATTGTTTTGAGATGGGGGGGCGGGTCTCACTCTGGCTCAGGCTGGTCTCAAACCTGTGAACTCAGGCAATCCATCCGCCTCAGCCTCGTAAGTGCTGGGATTACAGGCGTGAGCCACCGCGCCCGGCTAGGGTCTCATTTTCTTGTCCGAGGCTAGAATGCTGTGGCATCAGCTTACCTCACAGTAACCCCAAACTCTTGGGTTCAAATGGTCCTTCTGCCTCAGCCTCCCAAGCACCTGGGACTACAAGCACCTGCCTCAATGCCCAGCTTCTTTTTCTTTTTCTTTTTTTCAGTTTCATTTCAACATGAAGGTAAATGCTATTAGGTTACATTGTTTGCATTTGTAAGGTAAAGTCTGAGTTGTAGGTGTGTTCTTCACCCAGGAAGTGTACCATGTATCCATACATTGTACCTGTTGGGTGAGAATTTACCAAACCCGTCCCCTCCTCCCCACTTCTTGAATTCAACTGGGTTTTTCTCTCATGGGGGCGCATGGTTGTTAATCCAGGAGAGTTAGTATTGAATGTGTGAAATGCTTGTTTTTCCATTCTTGTGATACTTTACTTAGGTTAACGTTCTCCAAATCCTTCCAGGTTGTTACAAAAGGGACAAAAATCTCTATCTTTTTATGGCTGAATAAAAAGATACACCTGTGGCATACATACATCACAGTTTATTAATCCATTCATGGGTGGAAGGGCATTTTGTAATTGTGAACTGAGCTGCTATAAACATTTGAGTGCAAAAATCCTTATAGTAAAATGAGATTTTTTTCTTTTGGATAGACACCTAGTAATGGGATTTCAGGATTAAATGGAAGGTCTACTTTTAGTTCTTTGAGGAGTCTCCACATTTCTGCCCATAAAGGCTGTATTAGTTTGCAGGCCATAAACAATGCCTAAGGTTTACATCCGTCCACTGTCATGTCAGCATCTGTTGTTTTGGGACCTTGTGATATGGGCAATTATGATTAGGGTTAGGTGATATTTCAAAGTGGTCTTGACTTGTGTTTCTCTGATGATTACAGTTAATGAGCACTTTTTCATGTTTTTTGGCCATTAGTCTGTCCTTATGAGAAAAGATTCTGTTCATATCACTTGCCCAGTTTTTAATAGAGTTGTTTGTTCTTTTTTTATTGATTTGCTTAAGTTCTTTGTAGATTCAGGTTATTAGCCCTTTGTGAGATTCATAGCATGCAAAGATCTTCTCTCATTCTGAAGGTTGTCTCTTTGCTTTGTTGCTTGTGCCCTTAGCTGTGCCAAAACTTTTTAACTTGATCTAGTCCCATTTATTCATTTTTGATGTTGCTGCAATTACCATAAATTCTTTTCCTAGGCCATTAAGATTCAGAGTTTTTCCCCACACTTTCTTGTAGAATTGTTATAGTTTCATGACTTAGGTTTAAATCTTTTACCCATCCTGAGTTAATTTTTATAAGTGATGAGAGGTGCAGGTCCAGTTTCAGTCTTATACATGTGGCTAAGCAGTTCTCCCAGCACCATTTATTAAATAGGAATTCTTTTCATCAGTGTATGTTTTTGTTTGGTTTGTCAAAGATGAGGCTGTTTTCATTGCTAGGTTCTCTATTCCATTTTACTGATCTATGTCTCTGTTTTTATGCTAATAGCATGGAGTTTTAATCATTATAGACTTATAGTATAACCTGAAGTCTGGTAACATGGCACGTCCAAATTTGTTCTTATTTCATAGCATTGCACTGGCTATTTTTTTTTTTCTAGTTTGATATGAATAGTAGAATGGGGTCTCACTCTTTCTCAGACTGGTCTTAAACTCTTGAACTTGAGTGATCCTCCCAGAGTGCTAACATTGCAGAGGTGAGCCACTGTGCCTGGCCATCACAAGTGTCTTCATAAAAGGGAGTACAAGGCTATTTAATTACAGAAGATAGTGCATGAATTGTGAAGATCAGCAAGAGGTTAGAGAGATATGAGGAAGCAATTGTAAGCTAAAAAATGCAAGCAGATAAAGAAGTTTAAAATTCAAGACAATGTAATTTCTCTGAGAATGACATCTTAGCACAAACTGGAAGCCAGAAGATAGTAGAGCAAAATCTTTAAAGTTCTAATAGAAAAGAAATACCTGTCATCCCAGAATTGCACAATGAAAATATCCTTCAAGAATTAATGTAATCCTATGTTCATGGACTAGAAGAATTAACATTATTAAATGCCAATACAATACTCCCCCAAATATTTTATAGACCCAATGCCATTCTTATCAAAATCCCCCTAAGTTTCTACATGTACCTCCCACCATCTGGCTTATGCGCCTATCAGCATACAGTAGTACATATATATATATATATATATATTATTTTATTTTATTTTATATTTGAGCCCTTGCTATTTGCATTGCTAAGTACTTTGCACGTATTAGTTTATTAAATCCTTCCGACAACCCTACACAACAGGTCCTATCATCATCCTCATCCTGTAGATGAGCCAACTGACACACAAAGAGGTTAAGTACGTGCCCTACAAGCTGTACTTGGCGGAGCCAGAATCAAGCCCAGACTGTCTGATTTTAGATCTGTGGTTGTCCAGGCATGAGCTAGGGCCCAGCTGCATGATGAACCATTCACACTGCAGTCTATTGAGTTGTGTGGGCTCCAGGGGTCCCACTTGCCCTGACTACCGTGCAGATAATGCCCTCAGATGTGAACAAGGGAAAGTTTCTCATAAAATGAGAAGGATGAGGTAGCTGATCTGGGGAGCAGCAAGATTTTCTTAGCACCTGCTTTGTGCCATGTGCTGACCTGTGTATAAAGGACATAGCAATGAACAAAATCTCTGGCCTCATGGAGCTTACCTTCTGATGGGAGAAATGCCCCATAGAACATAAGCAGTCAGTGCAATGATATCAAAATTTAGCACCATGCCTGGTAGCGATCATTGCTATGAATTAAATGAAGCAGAATAAAGACTCGACAGTGACTGGGGGTTACTCTTTAAGATCGGGAGGTCTCAGAGGCCTCTCTGAGGAGGTGACATTTGAGCAGCCTGCTGCGTGAAACCGGACAGGAGCAGGAGCCAGCCAGGCAAACATCTGACAGAGAGACATTCCCTCAAGCTGTGGGAACAGCAGCGCATAAAGGCCCCAGAGAGGAAATGAGCGTGGCACTCTGGCAGTGCCACCACAAAACTGGGATGGTCAGAGGGTAGAAGCGCAGAAGCTGGCAGGGCCTCCCTCGCCTTGGCGAGGAGCTCGATTTTATTCCGTTTCGTGGGATAATAGTTGGGGCTGAGGATTTGCACAGAAGGAGAGAAGGATACCAGAAGCTCAGGGCTCTCCGAAGGGCACCTGAAGGACTCAGCGTCCACCCCCAGGAGCGCCGGCAACACTCCTAAACATCGGGTCAATTGAAGTCCAGCCAGTAGCACTTCTAAGGCTGGTTGTTTTATCCAAAATACAGATGGCGGTAGGGCTGGTTTCCAGCAGGATGGCAATGACATCTGGTCTGGTTTCGGTAAATCCTACTTATGCAAAATTCCAGCTCCATGTCAGTCACCAAAGCCTCTGACTCATTCCTTCTGAGTCTCAGGCTGCAGGATGTTCAGAGCAAGGAGGAAAACACGTCCCTGACTGACGACATGGACAGATTCCAGCCCTGCCACTCACCCTTGGGTGAATCCTTTCTCCCCTCGGAGCCTCTGTTCTTCTTCTGTGTGATGGGGCTACGAATGCTTAATTCATTGGGTGGTTCATGATAATTAATCAAGATATATATATATATATGTGTGTGTGTGTGTGTATTTAAGTACTTTGCTCAGGACTGATTGATTGCATTTAATTGTTTTCTGTCTTCTGACCAGTCTGTAGCTTCCTTGAGAGCAGGGTCTTATCTGCCTTGTTCATCTCAGTCACCCAAGCAGAGCACAGAGCCTGGCACCCCATAAGCGCTCAATAATTACTTGCTCAATTAGTGACGAGCATAGGCTTTACTAATTACCTGTTAAGAATGTTGGATATAGCAAGACCGTTTAGTTTTTGAATGTTACCAAAATAGAACTTTTGTTTTCAGGGCCACATGGCTATTGCATGATTTGTCTGCATTAAGGTCATTCAGGGACATTTATTTCTGCGGAAGTCTCTGAGCAAGCAGATTTGCCTGCAAACCTGTTAATTCATCCCAATTGCCTTTGGACTCTCTACCCAATCTATTGATTTGGATAAGGTAGATTACACTGGCCAGTGTCTTATTCCAATTCCTACTATGAAGAAAGAATTAAATTCATATTTTTAAATAATGGATTTGTTAAAATGTTTGGCAAGTATTTATGGAGAACCCTCAGTTTGGTGGAACCCAGAATGGAGCGAGTCACCTACAGTCCCTGCCTTTAAGAAACTTGAATTCCAGCAGGAGACATGCAGACGGACATGAACTCATTGTATAAATAACTTAGTAACTGCATTTGAAGTCAAAGCGAAGAACTACAAGTTCAGTGTCTGTCAGAGCACCTGACTGGGTCTAGGCCTCACGCAAGGCTTTCATGAGGAGGTGGGTGAGGTTGGTGCTGAGACTGAGGGATGAGGAAAAAATAGGGAAGGGCTCCAGGCCAGAGGGACCAGCCAGCACAAGACCTGGCCTGGGGAAAGCTTTTGCATTTCATAAAGATCAGAAGGGATGATGATGAAGGAAAAAGGGACACATGACAATTTTAGAGGTATGGCAGGGCACAGGTTAGGCAGTGATTTGTGGACTTCAGAAAGAACTTGGACTTATTCTGCAAACAATGTGACACCATTATGGTTTAAACGAGGTGGAGACATGAGCACATATAATCTTTTGAATCACTTTGGCTGATGTTTCCATGAAACTGTTACATTTTCAGCATCTTCAGAACTGAAGTCTTGCGTTTGATTGTCATAGCAATTTTACAAGGTCAGTAGTGTAGATTAAACTTTCCTCCATGTTACAGATGAAGAAACTGAGGCACAGGTACACAGGGATAGCTTGATAAAAGCCACTTGACCAGAGAGGACAAGGTCTTTAATTCCAAATGTTAGCCTTACAGGCAACCTGAATATATCAATGAATAAATGGGGTGTGGGCAGGGGTATAATGAACTGGACAGTGGAAGTAGACATAGGTCTTCTCTCTGAGCCTCCCTCATAATATGGAAAAGGGTGAATCTAATCTATACAGGGGAATCCAAATAGGTGGGACCAGAAACTCAGCTGATGGCAGACTTAAGAGTGAATGGCCAAGCACTGGGCCTGCATAAGTCTTTGGCCAGCACTGGGAATTTAGCATTATCCCCCACTGGGGAAATCACACTCTTATACCAGGTTTACATCTTGTCTCCTGTCTGCTCTACTCCAAAGTCCTTTATCTCCTAATGAAAGTACATTTCCTTCATGTCAAAATTAGTAAAATACCAATGATGATAATGAGTGTTTATTGAGATTGTCATGTTGGTTCACTGTCTATTCCCCACCTCCTCCTCCTAGTAACAGCATCCTGATTTTTTCCCTTGGGAAATAGCTCCGATGATGGGCAAAGGATTCAAGGGTCGTCAGTGAGGCTCAGTGTTGGCCTCCTCTTGAGTCTGACCCATAATAGGTACTCAGTGAATATTTGCAAAAATTTAATAACAGTTACTTAATGAGTGTATCAGTCAAGAATCTTGGTTTCTGCAAGTGACAGAAACTCCCATCCAAGTGAATCTCAATGACTCACATAATGAAATTTTCTGTGATAGAGCTGGCTACTCTCTCACCACGAACAGCAGGTGAGAATCTAGAACAAGGCAAAAGAGCATGACCTTGGGCTCAAGAAACGGTGGTGACAGAGACAAGGTTGACTAAGGGAAGCACCAATTTGCAGCAATAGAAACTCATTCCAAGTAACTATAAGTAGAAAAGAACAGAAGGGAAGTCTCTTGAGTGACTTATGAGTCTCAAAGATAAAGCTAGAGAACAAGGCTTAGGTGAGAAAAGGTGAGGACCAAAAAAGACAGGGCACAGGAATCGCATCTGGGTCACACCACTGGGATACTATGGTTCAAACCACAGTGCTGGCTCCTCACCAGTCCTCCAGTGGGAATTTCTTACCTGCACCTCTCAAGACTCAAAGCCCAAAGGACAATATCCAACTGACCAAGCAAAGGTCTTACACTCTGCCTGGGTAGGGAGAGGTGGCACCTGGGCCTGGTCTGTTTTCAATACTCTCAGAGAATTCTTACTAAGGAAGATGAGTCTTAGGCATCAGTCTGCCAAAAACATGATGAATGTTCATTTCCAAAGATGAGCAGAATCAGAACTATGGGAGCTCAAATTTTGATGCTTTCAGGGTCAGCTGAGTATGTGTCCCTACTAAAATCCAATTTCAATTTTAGAAACTACCTTTCAGGCAGACAAACCATGTCAGATCCAGCTGTGGGCCACAGATGAATAAAGCAACTCAGACTTTATCCTTTGGGTAATGGGGAAGCTACAAAGGATTTAAGCAAAAGGGGAGAAGCATGTGACCAGACCTGTACTGAGAAAGATCTTCACGGCTGCCCCGTGAATCGTGGGTTCCAGGGGAAGAGAACGGAGTCCCAGGAAACTAAGAGGGAGATGATGGTGCTATCAACCCAGGCAATGGCAGTGGGGCTTGAAAGGAGGTGATGGACTTGAGACCTTCTAAGAGAAAAAGGCAATAGCAGCCACAACAAAGTAGGAGGTAAGAACTCACGAAATTCCTGGCTTAGAAGGCCAAACATCCCTCCAACACCTCCTCTCAAGTGCTTCGTTTTTGTTAGCATGGAAAGGATATTGTAAAGGCCAAATTACACAACCCAAGAGGAAAGCCAAAGGCAGACAGAGGGAATAATAGAAAGGACTGTGGGGTTGGCAGTGTCATTCATTATTATTCTTTAAGGGAAGAAGAAAAGAAATAATTGATCCTGGATGACGAAATTGGGCTTGGCTGAGCTGGGGACTGTGGAAGGTGAGGTCTGCTCCAGAAGTCCTTGGGGGCATGTGGTGGAGGAGCCAGCAGGAGGCTGCAAAGGCTTAAAAAGACATTTTGTACCAAACTGGGGATGGGAAAACCTAGAGGACTGGGTTTTACTGGTTGGTGGGCGGGAAGCCATGGTGGCACTCAATTCTGGCCCCACTAGTGGGCCTCACTGCCAGCTTAGCCAGTTTAAAATAAATGTTTAAGCCATCCTGGAGGTAGCTCCACCTACGCCCTGTCTTTACAGAGGAGGAGGTGCAGACTGGGAAAGACCAGGCAGCAGAGGTCAGGCTGGGCTCAGGGGATCATGCCTGTAATCCTAGCACTCGGGGAGGCCAAGGTGGGTGGATTGCCTGAGCTCAACAAACAGTTCAAGATCTGCTTGAGCCAGAACCTCATCTCTAAAAATATCCGGACATTGAGGCAGGCACCTGTAATCCCAGCTACTTGGGAGGCTGAGGCAAGAGAATCACTGGAGCCCAAGAGTTTGAGGTTGCTGTGAGCTATGATGCCACAGCACTCTACCAAGTCCAACAAAGTGAGACTCTGTCTCAATAGATAAATTAATTAAATAAATAAAAATAAAAGCAGCTAAAGGTCACACAAACTCAGGTGAGACCTGATGTCTGATTTTCAGTCCCAAGGCCCCAAGCCATCCTGCTCCTGGGGTTGGGGTGCATACCAAATAGGACCTGCTACTGATTTAGCCACTGGCATTATGCTTAGTAAGTATTTGAATAACGGAATTAATTTTCCATTGATTTGGTATTAGTTGATCCATCAGGTGACCAGGATTACATTTCTCCTATGGGGAGTCAGACCAAAAAAGAAAGCAATGAGCCTTCGGTGGGTCTCCCCTGGGAGTGTGAAGGGGGTTCTGGTTACATGACATGGGAGGAGAGAGCTAGCCAGGAGGCCAGGACAAGGGACATTTTTTGACTGGCCTTTGGTTAAATTTGTCATGGTCCCCTGAGTGATGAGAGTAGGAAATCCAAATTTTTCTTACTGTGGTCTGTAAAGGATTTCAATCTCCCAATGGATGTGAAACCATCTAGGACAGAGAGCTGGGAGACCAAGATAATAAATTTCTGGCACAGTTCAATGGTCCAGGTCAAAAGTCAACAATCATTTTCAGTGAAGTTCTGATAGCAAATATTTTAGGCTTTGTGGAGCAATAGGCAGACTATAGGCTTTTATAAAAGTATAAGAAAGAAAAAACTTCACAAAATTTTTATTGAAGAAAAGAAAAATAGAATAACAATAATTGAGTCCCCTTTTTTGGAAATATATGGCTACTAATGAGAAAATGGAATTGTTTTGGGGAGATAGAATTTCATTTAGTTGATTTTTAGAGTTAATGTTTTTTAACTTCTAAATCAATTGCAAATGTTTACTTGTTAATGCTAATCTGTAATGGATTTAATGTATTTCATGTCTAAAAATGTCTTTCACACTGGTTGGCGACATGCATGGCAGCTCTGTGACTTTTATCGCACCCAGCAGCAGTGCTAAAGGATGAGGACTACTCACCCCTGCCCTTGAAACAACCATAGACAATATGGAAATGAATGAGCCTGGATTGCTCCAATAAAAACTTTAACAAACATTGACTTTCATATAATTTTCATGTCACAAATGGTCTTGTTTTGTTTTTGTATTTATTTTTAATCATTTAAAAACGTAAAAATCATTTGTAGCTTGTGGACCATCCAAACGCAAGAGGTAGGTGAGATTTGACTTGGGAGCTGTAGTCCGGAGCTACAAGTTAAGCTGTTCCAAAGGACATCCTAGTGTTTATTACATGGCTGCCCCTAATATCTAACTAGCAAGGAAGAAGTACATAGGAGGAAGGCCAAACCTTTGAGATTAGATGAGACTAGAAATAGGGAGTTACTCAAGTTTCACCTTGGGGTGATGCCAGCCTTAGTCAGTCGTAGAATGAGGGTTCTCTAGATTGTGCCTGACTTGGTGGGTTTGGCGAGACTGGATCTGTGCCCTCTTGGCCCAAGGCACTTTTGATTCTGGAAGCCTCATCATGGATTCCATTCCCAGCTGTATGGCTGTTCTGGGCCTTCCAAATCTTGTACAAACAAGGACAACCTCCCAGACTGCTGAGATGGGGGTGGGAGGGGTGCAGACAGCAGCATTTAGTGCTGCAGCTTGAAAATGGCCCTTATCTCCAGGTGCTCAGGTGGAGTGTGCCACCTGTTTATGAGTAAACTAATGGCCTAATCTCAGCTGGAGGCAAGGTAATGGGGCAAGGCGGCTGGAGAACACCTAGGCCAGGCTACCCAAGGTTAACCCTCTCTAGGCTGCAGTGGGTGAATGGATAGACACCATCCCAACTGAAGGAGCAGCCCTGACCTGCAGGAGATGGGAAGGCCCTGCTCCAAGCCAGGACAACTCAACCTACTCTTGGTCCATCCAGCCAATGCAAAGTTGGTTGTGCAGCTTTTAATAACTTAGAAATGGCTGAGACAAGCACTTAGTCATTTACTCATTCAGCAAATAACCACAGAATCCCTACTGTACTCCAGGCACTGTTAGGGTTAGAGGGCTGGCCGAGAGCCACAGCATCTGGCTGCGTCCAAGGTGAAAGGCATCTGAAATAATCCCCCAGCCCACTCTCCATGCCAAGGCGGAGGGTGTATTATTATCCCCATTTAAAACAAATGGCTGTCAGCACAGTGTCATGCTGGAAATTAGGGCAGAAGGTAGATGACAGAGCAGATGTCCCTCATCTTAGTAAAAAGTTGCTTTCCAAAAACTCTCCATTATTCACTTATTTTACTGTAGTCACTCATTTATTCACTTTTTCTGGCACAGTGATATTTACCTTGCACCAGACTGTGTGTGAAATGCTAGGGATGTGAAGACGCGGAAGTCGGCTTGGCACAGTGGCTCACACCTGTAATCCCAGCACTCTGGGAGGCTGAGGCAGGAGGATCACTAGATCTCAGGAATTTGAGACCAGCTTGAGCAAGGGCATGACTCTGTCTCTACTAAAAATAGAAAAATTAGCCAGGGGTTATGGTGTGCACCTGCATGCCCAGCCACTCAGGAGGATGAAGCGGGAAGTTCTCTTGAACCTGGGAGTCTGAGGTTGCTGTGAGCTAGGCTGACACCAGGGCACTCTAGCCGGAGCAACAAAATTAGACTCTGTCTCAGAAAAAAAAAGACATAGAAGGGGCTACACCTGTGGCTCAGTGAGTAGACCGCTGGCCCCAAATACCGAGGGTGGCGGGTTTGAACCTGGTCCTGGCCAAACTGCAACGAAAAATAGTCGGGCATTGTGGCAGATGCCTGTAGTCAAAGCTACTCTGGAGGCTGAGGCAAGAGAATTGCCTAAACCCAAGAGCTGGAGGTTGCTGTGAGCTGTGACACCCCAGCACTCTACCAAGTGCAACAGAGTAAGACTCTGTCTCAAAAAAAAAAGACATATAAGTGCATTTCCTTTCCTCAAAGAGTCTGTGGTCTCAACAGATCCTAGAAGTCCTCCTTTTCAAACCGAGACAGCTGAGGAGCACTCAGAGGGGAGTCCTCAGTGTACAGACTGAGTCAGATGATGGCTAAGAGATGGACCTTCCATTTACTGCATCACTGTGGTCAAGTTACTCTCCTCTCTGAGCCTCAGTTTCTTCATCTGTTAAATGGGCATAACAATGTTAGCTACTTCAGGGGCAGTTGTGAGTACTAAATGAGGTGACATGGCAGGTGCTTCGTACAGTCATGGTAATTGCAAAAGAAAACCCATGAGGAAAGGTAAATGGGCCTGGAGTCAGAGAGACACTGATTTTGCTTACTTGTTCGTTTGTCTCCACGTTTTGTTTTTAGATTAAACACTTTTGCAGTCATTAAGTGTATGCACCGGGCATATTCATACCTGTGAACTTATTGAATCCTCAAAGCAGATATTAATTTTCTTCCCATTTTGCAAATGAGGAAACAGAAGACAAGTGATAAGAAGTTCTCAGAGATCACACATCAAGGGAGGATAAAGAAAGGCTGGATTTGAGCCGGAGGCTGGGACAGCTTCTCCCCACCCTGGGCCCCTCTTGTTATAGGTGGAGGGAGTTTGGCTGCTCTTGTGCTGTAGACAGTGAAGGAAAACCAAGGTTCAAGTGGCGCCATGAATGACTCATCTGTGACAGGGCACCTTATGGGAAGGATGGTTAAACTTCGGAATGTGACACCAAAGGAAGCAGAAACCTGTGTCTGGGGCGACTTCCCTACTCGTGTCTTCCTGGAGGACTCGCTGTGGTTCTACCTGGAGACAGAAGGTGGGGGGATGAAAAAGATGACCTGTCACCGCCTGCACTTTCCCCAAGTTCCCCCAAAGTTGTCCCCATTTAGTATTATTGGGTTCAGCTGATGACACAAAGCTACCAATAGTGCCACCACTCCTGCACGCCATTTACCTCCCCTCGGGCAAAGGAAATCTCTCCTGCTTCATCTTTGCACTTTTCCATGCCGAATCACATTGTGATACGATGATCTGACACCATCTGTGGACCCTCAGCACGTCCCTGGCACGCTGCCTCCCTCGCTCACACAGACGTAGGATCTAGCAGGAGCCCCTTCCCACTGAGCTTTGGGAAGGTCACCGTATCAGTTCTCTAGGTCGGCCTTAACAAAGCGCACAAACGGGGTGACTTAAAACATCAGAAATTTATTCTCTCACAGTTCTGAAGACCAGAAGTCCCAAACCAAGGTGGTAGGAGGCCATGCTTCCTCTGAAGGCCCCAGGGGAGAAGCAGTCGTTACCTCTTCGGGTTTCCGGTAGCTCTGGCTCGTGGCTGACACCCCCAGTCTCTGTCCCTGTGTTCACATGGCCCTCTCCTTTTCTTTGTGTCTATGTCTTTTTTTTGTTTCCTAAAAGGACATTTGTCATTGACTTTGTTTTTTAATTGTTCTTTGCATTTATTGTTCGTTATTATTAATGGAGAAAGGGGACAAAAAGCTCATATTCTACATAATTTCACAGACACATTGCAGGGGGAAAGGTGACGTGAGATGGATTAACAGTATCAGTATCCCAGGGCCTGGGAGGGTGCATTCCTGAGGGAAGTGGACCTCTAGTTCCTGCTGGAGGGGGTCTCATTCCAAGGGGCGGGCATACCTATTGGTGTTCCTCAAGCAGGGGGAAATCCAACTGGTGGGCCCATGGGTGGTCTCACCAAGAGGAGGAGCCATAATGCCTGGAGATGGCTTTGCTCTACCTACAGGGGGTTGGAGGTCCCGCATTCGTGGGTACTGGGTTGGGGCTTCAGCAATGCTGGCAGTAGCAGCAACAGCAGCCCCTGCTACAGGGCCCCATCTCTGTGGAGTCATCACCTCTGGGGTGATCCCCCAACTCCTCAGACTGGGCCTGCTAACCCAGCCGGAGCCTGTGCAATTGGTACACCAGCTGGTACTCCTCTGCCAGCTCCCTCCCAACCCCAGGGCCTCCTGCGGCTACAGCAAGCGGTACCTGAGCAGTGCCAGTATCTTTGGAGGGTGCCCCCTCCATAGTCACGGATACCAAGTTCTCCCCACGCAGCAGCAGCAGACCCCAAGCCAGCTTTTCTTCACATTCTGGCTGCTTCACATTCTTTGGCTTGATCTTCCTGAACTCATCACAGTCACAGAGGATCAAGTTCATGTTTGTAAAAGCCTTACAGGTGCCAATGAAGATTCAGGCGTCTTTCTTGCAGGATACCTCACACACCACACTCAAAGTGCTGCAGTGTCTTGCTACTCTTGTCCACAGTCATGGTTGCTATCCCGCCAATTCTGATGTCCATGATTAAAATTTCTTGATCTTTAAAACCAAAAGGGAGGCAATAGATAAAGGCACGATGCAAGTTCTCCTGGAAACAATGCAAGCTGGCAGAAGCTCCATCAGTACATGGAGCTTGCTTTTTGCTTGTAATCACTTCTTGACTGTTTCAATTCTGCTTTAATCAATTCATGATGTCCCAGCTGACAATGCCTGTCTCAGGTCGGCCTGAAGTCCAGCATGGGTGTTTGCTGCTGAGAACACCTGCGGGGCAACTGACACTCAGAGAGGTGTTCTGCGTTTGACTTGGTCTTCCACGTACTGTTCTGTAGTCTGTCTCAAATGTAAGCAGTCCCTGTAAAAATAAGTTGATCTCCGATTAATAGAAGGCAGACTCCTCCTGAATGCAGATGGACACAATTTGGGGGCCACTCTGCAGAGAAGGTTTCTGGGAGAAGCCGTCTCACCCTCATAATTCCGGAGAAGCTCATTTCAAGATCCTTAACTTGATAACATCTGCAAATGTAATTTTTCAAGTTTTCCAGTTCTTAATCTCTAAACAGGTCATGTTCACAGGCTTCAAGGGTTAGGACATGAACATACATTTGGGGTTGGGGGGTTGGAAATGTCCCCCAGATTCTACAGCCACAGAATCTTTCTCAATATACTGTTCAAATTAGTTGACTCACATAAAAAGATGATGGCCAATGAAATGAGGACTTTCATCATTTCTCAACTAGATTAAACCCAGTGATTCAATCTAACTGTAAATATTTATGGAGAGCCAATTATGTAAGAGCTTCAAAGTCTCAACTCTGCAAAGAGCTACTGAGTTTTCACTAAAAGAGAGATCATATCAGGAAGGGTCTAAACTCACTGTCGGACACCTGGTGGGCATTCAGTCAATATTCACTGGCTCTTCTGGGCACCAGGAGACATGGGCCCCACTTTAAAAGAGAAGCTAACAAAACTATTGGTAAGAACATAATATCAGGGCCGAGTGCAGTGGCTCAGGCCTATAAACCTAGCACTTTGGGAAGCCGAGGTAGGTGGATTGCCTAATTTCAGAAGTTCAAGACCAGCCTGAGCAGCCTGAGCAAGATCGAGCAAGCATCTCTAAAAAAGTAGCTGGGTGTTATGGCAGGCACCTGGAGTCCCAGCTCCTTGGAAGGCTGAGACACGAGGATTGCTTGCGCCCAAGAGTTTGAGGTTGCTGTGAGTTGTGATGCCGTGGCATTCTACCCAGGGTGACAAAGCAAGACTTTCAAAAAAAGAAAATAATGTAACCTCAGGACATCTTTAAGGGAATTTTTTTTCTTGTAGAGGGAACATTCCTTCCTGTTTTTCATCACATAGTTAACATCTGTCTTCCCCAATCTTTTCATTTATTCAACAAGCATTTTTTAGTTGGATCAGTTCTGCACCAAGCTCAAGAAATGAAATGCTAAACCAAGGACCCCTTGTGGGACATAGCCTAAGGAAGGGGACAGAATTGGACAGATATTCAGCCAAAATAAAGATTAACTACAAACTCTCCTGGGGGGTAGGGGTAATACCAAAGAGTGTCGAGGTACAACTGTAGGCTGGAGGCCAGGGAAGCCTATATGAGGAAGAGACATTTAAGCTGGAAGATGACAGAGTTTAGCCAACGGATGAGCTGGGAGAAGATAAACTGAGAACTCAGTGGGGCAGAGGATGTGTCTGTGTTCACCTCAGTCCCCCAGAAACCAGCCTAGTTGCCTGGTGTATAAAGGGGCTCAATAAATAGGTGTTAAATCACATTTAATTGAAATGTGGTTACCTACCTCCATTTTATATATGGGGAGAGCAAAGTAGAACACCGAGGCTTGCATGTGACAGCGTGGATTTCTATGGGCCGGGAGAGCCCAGCATCCTCCAGGTTCCTGTGCTTGCTCCCACTGTCCTTCCTGCCTCCCTCAGTGCCCCACCCACCCACACCTGCTCAGGCTCCCTGAAGGAGGTATGTGCCAAGACAAGGTGAGGGAAAGAGTGGAGTTGAGGGCGCCCTCGTCTCAACAGGGCACCTGGTGAATTCTTTATGGCAAGATCCAGATGAACAGGTGGGCTGGATGCTGAAATGCTATGGAAGGAAAATCCCCAAGTCCCAGCAGGAGCACCAAAGAATCACTCTCCTGGGACATGTCTTCCTGCCCTGCACTGGACTCCACAGCTGTCCTGGCAGCGCACTGTCTTTTCCCTGCCTGCCCTTGCTCTGCTCTCCAGATGTGGAGCCCTGGATGACTCGCACACATCATCCAGGCCCAGTTTGGCTGTCCCCTCTAGCAGAAAGTGAAGGTCCCTCCCTCCTCTGGGTTAGGTGTCCCTGCCCTGCTCCTTTCAGACCCTGCACTCATCTCCCCTGTCACTGCCTTCAAGATGCATTATACTGTCATTTCCAGATGGTGGATCCACTCAGAGCAGAGATCACAGGCTGTCTTCTGTTGTGTGATCCCTGTGCCAGCACCTGAGCCTGGTGTGCACAGGTACTCTGCAAAGGTCAATGAATGAATGAGACAACCAGCCTGTTTGCAAACAGGTTGCATGGGAACATCAGAACCGCGACTCAGGCCCAGGCCTGCTTGGCATTGTCCCAAACCTCACGGGCTGTCAGCACCTATGTCCTACAGGGTTGTGTAGACTAGCAGAGTGTCCAGTGGATCAGGAGCAGGAAGTGAAGGTGATGAGAAATAGATGTGACACTGGGATGGTTCCAGACGGAAATTCATTCTCTCATCATTTATGAACAGTTGCTACCCACCAGGCACTGGGTTAATGCAGGGGGCTCCAGTGTAAGAAAGGCCTCTGCCTTGGAGGAGTCTGCAGTTCCACCTTGTCAGAGAAGACAGGCTGAGTGCTGGCCAGAGGAGGTGAGGGAAACAGCAAGAAAGATGGGGGCACAGGTTGGGGGTCACAGGAGAAGACACACTCAGACAAAGTTGACTTTAGGCAGAAATTGTCCCCCAGCCCAGGTGCAAGGCCAATTCTGGAGTCTCCAAAGGCCTCCAGGGCGCACCATGGTGTGTGGATATGTCTCCCTGCCCCAAGAATGCAGCATCAAATTCTGCCTGAGTGTCTGGCCTTCGGGCCTGCCATGTAGATTTCAGATGTGCCAGTCCCCACAATCACGTGAGCCAATTCCTTAAATACATACCCCCACTTCCCTCTCTCTTCTTCTGTCTCTGTCTCTATCAGAGAACCAACAGAACCTATTAGTTAATCTTTTTTTTATGTTTTTGAGACAGAGTCTTACTCTGTTGCCTAAGCTATAGTATTGTAGCCTCAGCCTAGCACAGCAACCTCAAGGTTCAAGTAATACTCCTCTCTCTTTAGCCTCCAGAGTAGCTGGGGCTATAAGACCACCCAGCACAGACATCTGGGTAACTTTTCTATTTTTAGAAGAGACAGGGTCTCACCCTCGTTCAGGCTGTTCTTGTTCTCATGAGCTCGAGAGATCCTCCAGCCTCGGCCTGCCAAAGGGCTAGGATTATAGGTGTGAGCCACAGTGCCTGGCCAGACCTATTAGTTCTATTTCTCTGGAGAATGATAGTTGAGACAGATATCGGTATCTACCTCTACTCTGCCTCAGAGATAGTTCTAGAATACTAGTCCTTTTGTCCACTTCTGTTCCACTCCTGCTTAACGATGCTCCCCAAATAAAAATTCAAGCCCTCCAAGGTGACTTCCAAGGATAGAATTCTGGTTGATGTCTTGGCCTCAGTCCCCCTGTTCCCTGGGAACACCCTGTCCATCCTGGTACCCCATTTTTCAAGCAATCTGAGCCACAGTGTGAGGGCAAGAGCCCAAGGTCCCTCTACCCATCACCCTGCAGGTCTTCCAGAACTTTCTAGGACACAACAGCAAGGAGGGCCTGGGCCTGCACCATCTAGAGTCAGGCTAAGTCTCATGAGACACAAGTGTCCACAGCTCCATGGGAAAGTGGAGGGAGCCCTGCCTTCACAAATCCCTCTTCATGGGCAGAGCTGTTGCCAGGCTTGGCAGAGCTCCTTGGCTTGGCTTCCTTGGCTCCTGTAGGTGGAAGGCCCCCAAGCAATTGTGGTTCCTTCTGGGTATCTCAGCCAACCCGGAACCCCAGCCATATACACGTACCCCACAGGGACCTATGAGGAGAGATTGTGAAAAAGTAAGGCATGGTGATGTCACCCCCTGGGAACAGCGGTGAGGCTCAGGCTGGGACCGGTGCAAACCTGCAGCACAGCAGTAGTGACCGGTGATAACCTGAGGCAAACCCTCATCCCACTGGGAGGGTTCCCACCATGGCCTAAGGACTGCAGGCTTCCCCAGAGGATGCCAGACGTGGTGCCCAAGCTCATCCACAGATGAGGGATGTTTGGGAGCATCCTGCTAGAGCACACAGCGTTGGTTACAAAGGTCTCTGCAGCCTGCGACATGCCTTCCAAGGACTTCCTTTGGAGTCTCCTAACCCAAGGACACTCGTCCACAGGCATTCACAGATGAGTGGCAGTGCATGTAATGGGGAGGGATCCAGGCTCGGGAAAAAGACCAGGTTCAAATTCTAGCTCTTCCTCCTAACAAGGTAACCTTGTCCATGTCCTTTAGTGTTCTTGCACCTCAATGTGCTCATCTGTGAAATTGGGATAATAACAGTCCTGCAGGGGATGCCCCTGTGAATTTTCTCTCTGTCCCTCTTGCCACAAAGATGAAGTGACGTTAAACCAGTCCAGAGTGGACTTGAATACAACCTGAGTTTTGAAAGGGCAGTCTCTCTGCTTCTTATTGCAGATATTCAGTGGTGAAAATCATGGATCACTAGAAAATTATTTCTTGAATGATGATGAGCCCTCGACATATTCCAGGCAGTGTGCTTGGTACTTTATAGAACCTCAGTTGATTCTCATAACAACACTGTGAGCATTATAATTAACCCCCACAAAAAGTTTTTTAAAAACCCAGTGGTGGCAGAAGTTGTCTATAAACACACGATGTTCCCTAGTTCCTTAGGTCTCAACTCTAATTCTTTTTGGAACACGTGGCCAACCAGAATAGTGACCCTTCCTACATGCCCTCACATCCAGATGTGTCCATATGGCTAAAACTAGCCAGTGGCATTTGAATTGAGGGGGTATATGCAGGCCCAAGATGTGTCCTTAAAAAGGGGGAGAGAGGGAGGGCTTCCACTTTCTCCTTTCTTGCTCCCTCCTGCCTGTTACAATGTGAACATAAAGGCTGGGGCTTCAGCAGCTATCTTGCCCTATGTGGTAACCTCTGGAAAGATCCATGCACAGGAGAGCCTGGGTCCCTGTCACCAAGGGCTTTTGAATTTTTGATTTTTTAAAATTTATTGTTCATGATTTTAGGGACAGAGTTTTATTGTGGTGCAATCAATCATAGCTCATTACAACCTCGACCGCTTGGGCTCATGTAATCCTCATACCTTAGTATCCTGAGTAGCTGGAACTATGGGCATGTGGTACCACACCTGACTAATTTTTTTTTTTCCATACGGACAAGTCTCACTATGTTGCCTTGCCCAGGCTGGTCTTGAACTCCTGGCCTCAACTGAACCTCCTATCTCAGCCTCCTAAAGTACTGGAATTACATACAGGTGTGAGCCACCACACCTCACTGAGACTTTTACTTCTATCTTATTTAGACATTTTTAATGTGTGGTGTCTATTAATTTATACACAAGCTTAATCCCAACTGATATTCCAAAATCAGATGGCAAATAAGGGGCAAGATTGGATTTTGAACCCAGCCTCTCCCACCGCAAATGGTTCCCTTAAATGTCTTTCTATGTAATGTGCACTTGCATTTGACTGGGCTGGTGGTCCAATCTTGGGGTCTCGAGCGCTAGTCTGTCATTCGACACTTGCTATGCGACTTGCACGCAGAAGCCCCTGAAGGTCTACCTTCCCCTCCACTGCTGGATCCCCATGGAAGCAACTCCATGGGGCCACCTGCGGCCCTTTCTTGGGGTCTTCCTTACCCAAATACCTTGGATCGCCCCCTTCAGGCAGTGAGGCTCTTCAGGGGGAGAGGACAGGGAGGAGTGACCAGCCCCTGAGTCTAACATAGTCCTAAGAAATGTTGCTCAGAGAGCTTCTTTCAAATACATGAGCATTTGATTGAGTCCTGGCTTGTGGGACTACCTGGATAGTCCCTCCTTACTGTATTATGTTGTATTTTCAAATTAAGCCCTCCCAATTGGTTGCATAAGCAGCCCTTCCCATGCTGAGGGTGTCCCTCGAGCTAGCACTGGCATGAGTACAGGGGAAGGGGACAGTGGTGGGGCCCCCTCCCCCTGAGTCACAGAGTCATCGGAGGTGAGACCTGGCTTGTACCTGAACTACCCCAAGAGCAGGGATTGTTGCAGATTTATACCAGTTTGGGGATAAAGTGCCAGCCTGTAGGCAGAGATACCACACGCCAGTAACCACAGCCTGTGCCTCTACCTTTCCGGAGGCTTCTGCTCTACTGTGGGTGGCAGTGGGGAGGCCCAGAACTACACAGGAAGTCCTACAGCTCCCACCACACCCTCCTTTCCCTCAAAGGGCTCACTGTGGGCCAGGGAGAGTGCATTGGCTTGTTAAATCTTCTCCACAGCCCTGAGAGTTGGCTGCTATTACCATCCCAATGCGGGGAATAGGGAAATTGAGTTTCTGAGACGTGAATTCCTGTGACTAAGGTTGCAGAGTAAGCAAGCAGCAGAGCCAGGCTTCGAGTGGCCAGGACGGGTTTCGCTGTACAGCTGGAGTGACATGGGGTGGGCTAGGCATCTGGGGTGTTGTGTACAGCTAGAGAGGGGACAGGCAGCCAGGGATGGATGGGAGGGTAAGAGATAGGTGTGAGGTGAGACTGCCCTCACTCCAACAGGTATTCCCAAGCACCTGCGAGGTCTAGGCGCTGCAGATCTCCAAATAAAACACAGCAGCTTTCCACAATCAGGGCAGCAAGGACAGACCCCGGTGCCCCAGGAGCTCTTCACATGCACTGGGGTGCTCACAAGAGACCCACCACTGCTGTTTTCAGAGGTTCCCACTGTCAATCCCAAGGCATGACAGTGCTGTCTCCAGTTCACTTTACAATCCCTGCAGTGGATTTTTCTCAAGTACTTTTCTAGATAATGCCCATTCCCTCAGTGCCCACCAAGGACAGGTCTATGGAGGCCTCAGCAGGCACCCTCTGTCTCCCCTTTTCCTCTTGGCTTCAGCCCGGCAGGGCCCTGGGTTGCCCTTGAGCAAGCACCCTTGCTTCCTACCACTGTGCCCTTGGATAACTAGTGCCCTTCCCCCACCCGGAGCCCTGCCCGGGCCTGGCCCATGCAGCAGTCACCGGGTGACCACCTCACAAAGCTCTGATCTCTTGCCCTCAACCCCATCCCTGTATGGCACACATTGCACAGAAAAGTAAGTGCAACCCCCCACCATGTTCGGGGAACCTGGCCCGTGTCCACCTTTCCATGTGCTCCCCACTCCCCATGTCCTTCCTGGTCTTCTCCAGGGCCAGCTCCGCCATCTCAGCAACTCACACTTTCTATCCCCTCTGCCTGTGACGCTGTGATGGTTTCCCTTGAGGACAACAAACTTTCCTTTCACAGATTCCAGCTACCTGCAAGAAAGAGATTCTCCCTGACCGCATGATTTAAAAACAGACTCCTTTTCTTCATTTTCCCCCCAGATTAATATGAGGGTACTTACAATTAGGTTATGTTGATTGCATTCGTTAGGTAGCATCTGAGTTGTAATTGAGTCCTCCACCCAGGAGATGTGCCATATACCCCTACATTATACCCGCTAGGTGGGAGCTTACCAACCCCCACTTCCCCGACTCGAATTTAACTGTGCTTTTCTCTCATGTGGGCCTATAGTTGTTCATCTACTAGTTTCAAATTAGTATTGAGTTCATTGAATGCTTGCTTTTCCATTCTTGTGATACTATACTAAGGAAAACGTTCTTGAACTCCATCCAAGTGAATACAAAAGATGTAAAGTCTCCATCTTTTTTTTACAACTGAATAGTATTCCAGTTTATACCACATATACCACAGTTTATTAATCCATCCATGGATTGATGGGCACTTGGGTTGTTTCACATCTTTGCGATTGTGAATTGAGCAGCCATAAACATTCAAGTGCAAATGTCCTTGTGATAGTTGATTTTTTTTTCTGATTCAAGTGCAAATGTCCTTGTGATAGTTGATTACTAGATACTAGATACCTAGTAATGGTTGTGGAATCAAATGGAAGGTCTACGCTTAGCTCTTCAAAGATTCTCCATACTTCTTTATCTTTGCACATCGCTTGGTGTTTCCAGAGAGAGGATACTGCAGCATGGATTACAATCGAAATAATTCTGTGGACATCTTTGTTAACTTGGTTATTGTCTTTCTGTTCTCTGCACTTTCTACTTCGTTGAGGGAGGAGACCTTGTCAACAATGTTCACCTCTGTCTCTGGCCCTTGAAAAATCATGCTTAATAAATATTCAATGAAAGGGTGGGTATAGACATATAAGGAACAGTTAACATGCAATTTGTTACACCAAATGTATTGAATACCTAAAAGGACAGATGGTGCGTGACTTTGCCTGTGAGCCTTATTCTTGGTCTTTGTTGCTGATGTTTAAGGCAAAGCCCGGCCCAGTATTTTCCCCATTCCAAGATGCTCACGTTGTCATTATGTAAAGTGGCAGAACTGAGAGCACAACTTCCTTTATATGTCCTCTCTGAAACTCATCACTAAACCAAAGTTGCCTCTTAAAATAGGGGACATATCTTAGGATATTGAATATGTACAACACAGTTTATAGGAATCACTATATGTCAAACTGACTTGACTTGAAATGCAATGGGATAAACTCTTAAGGGAGCTTGAGGAGGAGGATGGGGGGTTCCCACTTTACGTCTGTTACCTGTCTAAGAGGAACAGGCTTTAGACAGGGCTGTAGAGAGTATACCAGAGAGGGTGCTGAGATGCGATCACCTGCAGCTGGACCCTGGCTCTGCTTGCCAGCTGTGTGCCCTTGAGCAAAGTGCTCACCCTCTCTAAAGTCAGCTTTCATGAAGGTTGGAACATCCTCCATGCCGCACAGAACCCTGGTAAAGGATTAAGGGCGGTAATTCTGGGGAAGCCCTTAGCCCCTCACCTGGCACCCAGCAAGCCCTTAATAAAAAGTGGCTATTATTAGTTGGATTTTGCTCCATCCCAGCCCCTGCCCTGGGTCCTTGGTGCTCAAATCAGCTCACTGTGAGCACCAAATAAGGGCGTGGGGGGGAGGGATTAGGGCACAGGGAGGAGGAAGTACCTGCCTGAGGCCTTGCACCCTGGAATTCTCTTCCTTCCCAGCCCAGCCAAGCTGTTTCCTTCCTTCCACCGACCTTTAGTCCTTTGGTGCCCGGTTATGCACCCCAGGGTACTGGGAACAAAAGGGCCCAGTCAACAAGCATTTCAGATGGTGTCGGGATGTCTTACCCCCTCCAAAGTCCCTGCACTTTCAAGAGAAGATTTTAGCCTCAAAACTGGGGCCTTCCCACCCCATGTCACTCCTACCTTAAAGTCTCAGTTTTCATGAATGCCCACCTGCTGTCCCGATCTGAGCATCTGACCCAGCTAGAATCCCAGAACAGTCAACGCTGCCCCCACCTCTGGGTTACAGCCCCTGCCGTCCTGACCATATGATGATCCCAGTGTATTTCACCCCCAACCCTTGGCCCTGAAATGGGATTTCCTGATTTCCCTATTTTACAGGTGAGCCAGCTGAGTCCCAGAGAGGTTTGGCGACCTGCCTTAGGCTTCTCATTTCCAAGCGCCTTAGGTGACCCCCAACATCCGTCACCAAAATAGTAAGTGGGCATGTCTGTGGGTATGTGGGTATAAGTGCCAGGCTTTACCCTCACTCTTTCATTAAGTGTCATGACGCTACGATGCTATGAGGTCTGTGTTATTCTCTCCAGTTTACAGATGAGGAAGCTGATAGGCATAGCACTCCATCACACGTCAGGCTGCAGACAGAGATGTTTCCATGTCTCTGGTCATTCGAAATCCATGCATGTGCCCTAAATCGCCTGGCTCTATGGATTCCTGGGTCCTGGCATCTTGAAATTGGGGCATGCTCTTTTGATGTGAAACATAAAAGAATTAGGATCACAGGAGGTGCCCCAAAGAAGGTGGGCTTTCCTGGCCAACTCAGACAAGTAGCCCTTCCTCTTCCTCCTCCTCTGCAATCCTGGATTTTTACAGGACTCCAGAGGTAGCTGCCCAGGTTCACATCTCAGCCACTCTGCATGCCAGCTTTGAGGCCTTGGGCAAACAGCTTAACCTTTCTGCCTCAGTTTTCTCATCTGTAAAATGGGAATGTTAATAACATTATTCCTGGGATATTAAATGAGAAAATAATCACAAAATATTAGGTTTATAGTAGGAGTATATTTTGTTTTTTTCTGATAAAAAGTCAAACCTTAATAAGGACTCTTTCGCATTTCAGGAGGCAGAGTTGCAGCCAGGCAGCTGGAAACCAGGATGTAGAAACAGGCTCAGGGCCCAGCCAGGATGGCCAATTTCAGCAAGTGCCCGGCCCAGGAGAGGAGGGGCTGCTGAAGATTTGGAGGCTGCCTGCTCAGGCCTGTCCATTGAGGGGGCCTCTCTGGGCCAGGTGCCTATTTCATTATCACGGCCACATTTCTGGGATTCCTCAGTGACCAGGCACTTATTATAAAAGAATAAAAGTGCCAAAGGAAAATACTCATTTGAGGCTGAGACCTGGATTTTTCATTTTCATAATTAGCCGTTGGGTCTGCACATCCTGGGGGTGCAGGAGGAAGGGAGGTGCTGGACAAAGTGCCTCCATGGGGGCCCAGTCACCCCCAGGGGTGGGAGGGGCTGGCATCCAGTCAGACCTGCAGGGCCCGTCCAGAGGCCTCCAGAGGTCATGTTGTCCAGTCCCTGCTGTTTCGCCTGACTCGTGGCACCTAGGCAGAGGGACAGGTGTTTGCCTGAGTGCTGACAAGTCTTTATAGAAGGGGGTCAAGGACCCTTCTGGAAATGCTCTGCAGATCACCCAGTGATCTCAACCAGGGAGGTGAATCCTCCCTGGGGCACATTTGGCAATGTCTGGGGACAGTTTGGGTTTCTACAACTGGGGGTTAGAGGAAGGAGGATGCTACTTGCATTTAGCGGGTAGAGGCCAAGGATGCTGCTGTTACGGACTGAATGCTGCCCCCCCCAAACCCCCCACATGTTGAAATCCAAGCCCTCGGAGATGGCCTTAGCAGGGGGAGCCTTCCTAAATGGGATTAGTGCCCTTATGAAAGGGAGCCTGGAGAGCTCTCTTTCTCCCCCGATCTGAGGACACACTGAGAAGTTGGCAGTCTGCCGCTCAGAAGAGACCCTCACCAGAACCACACCCCACTGGCACCCTGATCTCAGACTTCCAGCCTCCGGAACTATGAGACCTACATTTCTGTTGCTTCTAAGCCCCCTAGTCTATGGTATTTTGTTAAAGCAGTCTGAACTAAGACAGATGCTCAACATTTTACAAGGCACAGGACAGCTGCTCCTAATAAAGAATGATCTGACCACAAATGTCAAGAGCCAAAGCTGGAAGCTGGGTCTGGCCTGGCTGCTGTGCCCCTCGGCTGTTGCCCACGTTGTCCCAGTTAGAGATTTCACAAGGGGAGGGGAGCCAGCTCAGGCACATTCTTTATCAAGGCGAAAAATGTGACCAGGACAGGCTGGGGAATGGAGGCCAATGCACACAGCTTCTTAATTGCATGGAGGACACAGAATCCAACAGGCCTGGGTCCACACGTGGGCTCCACTCCCCAGCTGTGGAGCCCTGGGCAAGTCACGCCAGCAGTCTGAACCTGACATGTGAAATAGAAGAATCATCTGTACCACAGTGGTAGGTGTGAGAATTGCAGGTGGCATCTGTGAAGTACCCACGTGCCCGGTATACACATGGACGATTCTTCTTTTGTTATGTTGTCCTCGGAGAGTGCTGTGGAGCCAGAGCTCACAGCAACCTCAAACTGTTGGGCTTAAGCAATTCTCTTGCCTCAGCCTCCCATGTAGCTGGGACTACAGGCGCCCACCACAAGGCCCGGCTATTTTTTGGTTGCAGTCGTCATTGTTGTTTGGCAGGCCCAGGGTGGGTTTGAACCCGCCAGCTCTGGTGTATGTGGCTGGCGCTCTAGCCTCTGAGGTACAGGTGCCGAGTCACACGTGGAATATTCTCCACACATACCAGACTCTCCCTCCCTCCTGCATTTCCCAGCCTGCATATCTGCACCCTCCTCCATGGCCTCCTAAGACCAGCCTCCTACCCCTGCCAGCCAGGGCCTCACTGCTACTGTCCAGCCAGTTTCTGCTCTGTGCCCCCAGCCCCCTCTTCTCTGTTCCTCCAAACCCTCCCAGCACCCAGCCTCTCTCCCTCCAGTGCACCTGTATGGCCCCCACCCTCTGACCACTCCCTTAACCCAGCACACATGCCCATCTGGTTCACACCCTGGCTTCTGTGTGTCGCTCCTGGCTTTAGGGACATGGTAGTGTCCTGGGGAGTACGTGGTATATAGACCGAGTGGCCTGTATGTATAGATGTGCATGTGCGTGCACCCAGCATGTTTCTGTCTCTTACATAGATGCACGTGACCTGGGACTGCCTCTTGTTTCTTATGTTTTCTCCCAGCCACTGCAGAACACTTTGCAGTGAAGGGGCCTTTGGGGGAAGCTGGAAGGATGAATGTCTCCAGGTTCCAGAATAAGCTTTTCATTTCCTCTCCCTGAGAAGGAAGCCTGGGATGGGACCCAGGTTACATAGACCTTCTCACCTCTCCCCACACTCATCTGTCCTCCTTTTCTTTCTTTTCTATTCGTTTCTTTTCTCTTCTTTTCTTTTTTTTTGAGACAAAGTCTCACTTTGTCACCTTCGGTACAGTGCTATGGTGTCATAGCTCACAGTAACCTCAAGCCCCTAGGCTGAAGCAATCCTCTTGCCTCAGCCCCCCAAGGAGCTGGGACTATAGCCCTCCATAATACCCAGCTAGGTTTTTAGAGACAGTCTCGATCTTGCTCAGGCTGGTCTCCAGCTCCTGAGCTCCACCAATCTCCCCATCTCAGCCTCCCAGAGTACTAGGATTCAAGGTGTGAGCCACCACGCCCAGCCTCATCCTCCTGTTCTGAGCACTGACTGACTCTAGCCAAACTCGTCCTGGACACTGGGATGGAGAAATGAACCACACATGGTTATAGGTTGCAGAGCTCTCTGCCCCTGATTTTTTGAAAGGTTGAAATACTCCTTAGCAGTTAGTCAACAGCCACTACCTGGGCCCCTAAGGCCCTCTGATGCCCCAGATCAGTAAGTGAAGGGTTAGCCCAGGGCCTGCAGAGTCCCTGCTCCAGGGCTTCCGCAGGCCTTCTCCCATCAGCTCTGATGTGTTGGAGCTTCTGCCACATGGTTGTTAAATATTTTAATAAGACTCTTTGCAGACAAAAACATCATCATGCTGCTATGTGCTAAAAGCCCCAACTGAGGTGGCAAGGGCTCTGAAACATGGAGGATGAGAACCAGTATCTCTACCTGCAGGGTTCCAGGCAAGTCTTCAGGGAAGAGAAGAGCTGGCGTCTGCAGGGCGGCGAGGAGCGGGAAAGGTTTAGCAGGCACAGGGAAGAAGTGCAAAAGTGGGAGGTGTGTGGCAGAATCTCTGGCTGCAGGCGACAGCGTCCTGAGGATGTGGAAGGGCGGATAATTGGAAAGGCAGTCACGAATCTAAACTGGAAAGGGCCTTGAATGCCAAGCTAAAGGGCTGAAGTGACCTCAGCAGTCCCCAATACTGCAGAGGATGCTGCCAGCCCCATGCTGTAACCCAAGTCCAAGAGAGCTACATAGTTCACGAGGCCCAGTGCAAATTAGAAACATGGATCCCCTTTTTGAAAAATCACTAAGAATTTTAAGACAGCATTAACAGAGCGTGAAATCAAGGACAGGGTTCTGATAAGCACAGGGCCCAGTGTAACCAGGCAAGCTAATGCCCATGAAGCAGGCACCCCCAGGACCACTGGTCTGGACAGATGTTCTGTCTGGGATTTAAGAGATGGTAGGCTGAGCCCCCCAGGCCCGCATGTGGAAGGCTTCTGTGAATTCTGTCCTCCCTGGAGACTAGCCCCTTCCCCCTGCTAAGGTGACAGTTTGCTCCAGACATGCTGTTTCAAGGAGTTCATTCCTCATCGGCATTTGCGTGGCATTTTCTCTTTGTGCACTAATGCCCCACCCGGCTGCTCCTGCCACTGTATAAACACACTGGGCAGGTGCCCAGGGGATCCAGAGGCTGCTTCCAGTGTCAGCTCTGGCCACTGTCTGTGGCTTAGGCACCTGCTTGGAACCCACCCAGACTCCCTGTCACACAGGACAAGCTGGTGAGTTAAAAGGGTGCATCAGTGGCCACCTCTCCTGCAGCCAAGGAGTCCAGGGACTTTGGGAAAGTCACCAGGTCACATAGCTAATCCCTCTTCTCAGAGATGAGATAAGCCTCCAGATGGGAGTAGAAATGAACAGGGGCCTAACTGTCCCTCTGATGCAAATTGAGACCTAAATCAAAAGCTCCTCTTCTTGGGGTTAATAGAATCATTTGGTTAAAAGTTTAGAAGCATTTCACCACAACCTCTGTCCCCAGCAACCTGCCCTCAGAATTTGCATATGTTTTGAATGAAAATTGTCAGGACCATGCAAACTAGACAGCTAAATGCGTTTTATCAGATGGCTGTGGGGGAATCTTAGGGAAACCAGGAGTGAAACACAGGTCTGGCTGAGACCCTTGTGCGGGGCACTGCTGGCTGATAAGAAGGCTTCTCTATTTCACCTGGTCCTCCGGGACTAACAAGCCACCTGCTGGATTGGTGGGACCTGGGGAAAGATAAAGGACTCTTTGTGAACCTCCTGATCCCACTGAGATTAAGTATGAGGAGCAGGTGAGGGAAATACTGTTCCTAAAAATAGTTTCTATCATGATCCATTACTCCACTAATCATTAAGTAATCCTTTCAATCATTTCTTCCTTCAAATTGTCATCTGTCTTTACAAATAATACCTATCTTTAGGGAAAAAATGCCATCTTCCCTTTCTTTTCGCATTATATGTATATGTCACATAAATTCTTTACAGGACAAGAATTAAATTAAACATTTGTAAAGTAAAGAAAAGAGTAAATGATTCGAAGGCTTTCGTGGTGCTATTGCCCTAGAGGGTTACCATCCTTAACTTGTAGGGCTGGATGTTTTTCCAAACTCGCCTGGGACATTCGTGCACATAATTCTGTTTTGATATTGAGCATCTGACTTTCTTCCCAGTTTCCCTTTTCTGTCACCTTCACTAACTGCAGTATTTCTCCACCGGAAGTGTTTCTGGCATTTAGGCATATAGGACTGTCCCTCACATAACTAGCTCTTGCCCATGAATTGCCATTGTCACACTCAGATTTTATAGCAATCAGAAGCTACCCCACCCCAACATTTCTGCACTCATTCTGGCCTGGGAAGGTTGGCAGTGCCATGTCCAGACCTTTATCAGACGTCCCCTACCTGCCAGGCACTATGGAAGTCCCAGGGCATGCTGAGACAAGCAAGGAACAATTGAAAACCAAATATGCCATGTCTTCGCTTGCTGGAGTTTTACAAAGAAAGCAGCCACCCTCTGGTCTTACAGTTTCCAGATCGGGATTTGCATTTTGCTTTTCAAAAATTCTTCAACAATTTATTATTGTCCACTGCCCTTCACAGCTTATTTCTTCTTCCTACCTCTCTGTACATTATAAGTTTATTATAATAAGATTAAATTGCTTTTGTAATGGGGAGATACAATAAACTTATCTTTTTACAACATTTACTTGTCAGGTATTACATACCCAGTACTTGTGTGAGAGGTAATAAACAGAGAAGAGAAATCTTCAAATCTACTTGTAAAGAAAGACCACCCATTTTCATTTCGAACTGCTGAGTATATTCAGGGATTAAGAGCCTAAGGACAAGAACACCTATGTATGTTTTAGAAGGTGATACTTGTGGGGCAGGATTGTTCAGGCAGGTTTCCCGGGATGGTTGATGATATGACACCGAAAAGCTGCCTCCCACCCTAGGACCATGAGGTGTGCACATCTTCTGCAATAAAAATGGCAGTGATAGTATAAATAGCATCATTACATTTATCCTTAGTCTAGCACCTCTTGTATGTCAGGGGCTTCTGACATAATGTAGGCATTGAGAAGTGGAGAGTTACTGTGTTTATCTCACTTCTTGATCATAATAACCCTCAAGATGGGTGTTGTATTTCCCATTTTATCTATGGGATAAAGACCCAAAGCCCAGTGAGATTCAAATATTGCCATAGATCATAGTAGCTAGCAAAGGGAAAAGCTGGGATTTGAACTCTACTCTTCTGAGAGCCAAGATGCGGTGGGTTAGAGCTTCACTGGCGTTTCTAGGCTCAATTGGGGGATTAAGCAACCCAGCTTTTCTTCTTAATGTTTGCATTCCTTTGATAGCTTTCTTTCTATGGACTTTTAATTACTCAGCATTTTCCAGAAATTTATCTGTTTCTCATTGCTATTTTTCAGCCCTTGGCTTTAGTTTGAGGGAAAAATCCTCACCAACCCATCCTTTGCTGTCTGGCTTTAATGCCTCTTAACTTTCACTTGACTTTTCCCAAGCTCTTCCTGTTTCTCTAGATCAAAGCCAAGTGTATAGCCTAAATATTGAAATATGTCCCTGGGGCGTATCCAGTTGCTAAATTTGTTTCCACCAAAATCTTTGAATATTAGTTTGAGAGAAGGAAAAGCCAGTGTTTGCTTTGGACTGATGAGTCCCTGTTTATTAAAACTGTTGTGATCTGTAAGAGCTTTCATTTCTCTCTCCAGCATAATTCATCAATCCTTCCTGCTTTCTAGAAGAAGGAAGACTAAGGCACTACGACAGCCCACACACTGCACTTGACCTGCCTGGGCCTTTACATGTATTGAATTAATTGCCACCATTCAAAAATTGAGGGGTTTCACGTAACAGCACAGATGTTCTGCTTCTGTTTTTTTGAAAAAGATCTGAAAAGATTAGGTCTGCATTTTGAGCCCCTGAGTAACATCTCTTCCTATAGACAGTCATGAAGTCCGCACCAGGTCCACTTCTGTCATGTGTGTTGTCCATCGGGTCCAGTTGTGGTGCCAGGCAGAATGTGCCACTTCACGCACCACGTGACCTGGATGAGTCAGCTCAGTTCTCTGGGCATCACACTGCTCATGTGAGGCTTCACAGATGCTGAATCACATCATGCTTTCTGTCTAACCTCTACAGTAAGCCTCTGCTGTTTGCACAGGACAACTCATCCAGCTCTCCCTGGGCCAGAACGCAGTGCTCTAGGAAGAGAAAGACTCCAAAGACCCAGGAGAGCTCTCCATGGGGGTGGGGAGGGGAGCTCATCTGTGGCCTCTGGGTTGCCAGGATTCCAACTCTCAGCCTCATTTCTTCCTCCTGAACAAGGGCCCTCATTGTCTCAGTTGAGGCTCTACCAAGGCCCTACTGTCTTTCAGAAATAGCCCCAGGCTGGAGGGATTATTTGCTTCTCCCCTTGGGGCAGACCATCATTAATTTCCTAGATCTGATGTTTGGCTTTGCTCCTATACAAAAGAAGAAAGGAAGAAAGGGAGAGTGGGAGGGAGGAATAATATTGGTTACAAATACAACATTTTTTGCAATATTAACCTCATTTAACTCTCAGAAACAACAACAGAATGTTTACCTGTAATTCCTTCACAAGAGCAACTAAACTTTCTTTAGTCTTTGCCCATATACACAAAAGAATTTCACCATAAAAATAGGTAACATTTGCTGGAAACCTGTTAAATGAACTGTGCCTTTGGTGTTGTATCTAAAAAGTCAACACCAAATCCATTGTCATCCAGATTTTCTCCTACATTATTTGCTTGGAGTTTTATAGTTGTGCATTTACATTTAGCTCTATGACCAATATCAAGTCAAGCTGTATAATTCAGTGAAGTATGTAAAATTTGTGTCTAGATTCATTTTTTTTTTTAAATGTGGATATTCAATGTTTCTAGCACCATTTGTTGAAAAAAACTACCTTATCCTGTCGGGGTTCCTCTGTCAAAGTCCAGTTGACTATGTTTGTGTGAGTCTATTTCTGGGATCTCTATTCTGCCCCATGGATCTATCTGAGCTTTTACCAAGACCACTATGTCATGATAGTTTGGTCTTCTGACGTTGTTCTTTCTATTCTGGCTCTTTGGGCTCTCCATAGAAACTTTAAAATCAGCATGCTGATATCCATAAAATAGCTTGCTGGGATTTTGATTGGGATTGCATTGAATCACTAGCTCAAGTTGGACAGAACTGGCATTTCAACTACATTGACCCTTTCCATCTATGAACATGGAATATCTCTCCATGTACTCCATACTTTTTTTTAATCTGAAGAATCATAAATTCAAATTAAAACAGATACAGACAGATCCTGGTGTCCATGGATGGTGTGGGGGAGAAGAAGCTCCTGAACTCCATTGATAGAAGATCTCTACTTGACCTAACTTCAGACAGACTCTTCTAAGCCTACTTTTTGCTTCAGCTTCATCTCTAAAGCCTGTCATTGGCCTTCCTGGTCCAACTGCAGCAAAAATCCTACTGAGTCAACTTGGGGAGAATATCCATATGGTTGCTATCTGAACACCTTCGCTATTTGATCAAATTCCTCATCCTTCACCTTGATGTTTAAGTCTTTGGCCTGTCTTCAGCAAGAATCCTGTTAAGTTGGTTTAGCAAGAATTCTCCTACTCTTGGTGTCTGTGTTCAGTAACTTTCCATCCATTGACACCCTCTGTCCTTTGGTTGGCTATAAATCCCTAGCTGTCTTTGCTGTATTTAGAGTTGAGTCCCATCTCTCTCCCCTATTTTTATAGTTTTGACACCTGTCACAATCATGCTGAATAAATCCTTTATTCATTTTAATGTGTCAGGATAATGCTTTCTTTAAAACAGCTCACCAGGGCTCTGACACAGCTCTGAGGAAGCCTAGAGTACCTAGTACCTAGCACACCATGAGAAATCTCTTGTTGGTGCTTCTAGCTCTGAGAATCCAAGGGTTTGACAGGGCACCAGGGATGAGATGACCTCACAGCACTTTGAATTTCTGCATTTTACATTTAGATCTATGGTCAACATCAAGTTTAGCAAGGTAGCTGGGTACATTGCTATCTTGTTTTCTCATGAACTCTCCCATGGTGTTGTAGGCAGTGTTTTGTTTGTTTGTCGTAAGCTGAATATATTTATTGGAAAAAAATAGAAACAAAAGTCCCAATGAAAAGACTGTGACAACAGAGCATAACTGAGGCGTCATTTTCCCTAATCAATATAGTTATTAAGTGATCAGTTATTTTACTGTATCTTCATACTAAGCAGAAGAGTCTCTGATCATGAACACAAGGGGATTCCTATAGATAAGACTCTGGACTCACAGGTTATGCCCTTGCCCAGGAGGATCTGGAGGACAGGAGCTTCCTGGATTCCTCACAGGACACTCTGGGAGCCTTGAATAACATTCACTACATCTATTCTGCTGGGAACTCCCATAGCAAACCTTCCTTAGGTTGTCAGAAATGAGATGGTTGTTGACTTGTGTCCACATCCAAGGGCATATCCACTTGGGACTTCATTCTGGGGTTAATCTGTACCATATCTCTCAGCTGGTTTTCTAGGGCCTTGACTTTGGGCTCTGGCTCCCCCAGCTGGGCAGTGGGCCTGAAGTTACTCTTCTGAGAGACCTTAGGGGAGAAGGGACACAGCCAACCCTCCTGGTGGCTCTCTTTCTGCAGTCAGTACATGAGATATTCATATTTCAGGTGCTTGAGATTACCAACATAGTCCAGATAGATAGAAAATCTGCTTGCGTCTTTAAAGTGTTCAGCCATGACCCTGTCTTTCCTCCATGAGGCTCCCTTCTGACTTCCAGCTGTGTCCAAGAACAGCTCAGATCTGTAGACAGTGTTTTTATTGGTTATGGCTTTACTGTTGTAATTATGATCGGCATCATTCTGATCATTTAAAGTGGGGACACTAAAACTCAAAAGAATCTGACTTATCCAAGATCATTCAAACAGACCCAATAGTGAAACTTAGGACTTTTACTTAAATTCACATACTATAACTTAAAAGCTCTCACCTTGTATCTGGATAAATACAGTATTAATCATTTAAAACTTGCTGTAGTTTAAAACATTACTTTCTGGGTTGGTGCTCATAGCTCATTGGTTACATCGCCGGCCACATACACCGAGGCTGGTGGGTTTAAACCTGGCCTAGGGCCAGCTAAACAATAACGACAACTGCAACAAAAAAATAGCTGAGTGTTGTGGTGGATGCCTGTAGGTGGATGCCTATTCAGGAGGCTGAAGTAAGAGAATCGCCAAAGCCCAGGAGTTGGAGGTTGCTGTGAGCTGTGATGTCACAGTACTCTGATGAGGGGGACATAGTGAGACTCTGTCTCAAAAAAAAAAAAAAAAATACAAAGCCATTACCTTCTATTAAGGGGAACACTAGCATTTTGCTGACTAGAATTATAAAGTACCCAGAATTGTGAAAAGCAAAATAGGAGCAATTTCAGAAAATAGTTTGGATGCAGGTTACTTTAGGTTGCCTCAGCAAACACCCATCAATTTTCTCCTTTGTTCCTTAAATTTCTTAAATGGAGAAATTTGATAAGCCAGGCATTCAATCATGCACATTTTACAGATGAAAACATTGAGGCTCAGGGGGACTGTTCCCATTTGTTTAATGAATTATTACTTCCATTTGTAGATACTTGCCTTTTACAAAAAGCAGAAGCACACCTTATTTTTTCTTTTTTAATGTTGGATTTAAATCCTCTTTCTAAATCAGTACTTGCTTTTTGGCATCTGATATGCAAACGCTGATCAGTTCTGAGGTGAAGATGTCCTGTTGTCACAGAGCATAGATTCCAGAGGCTCAAGTGAGTTATATGTTAGAAAAGGCCTTTAGGCAAAATAAAGGTGTTCTCAACACTTCCCTGTTACCTCATTCTATTCTGCAGGGGACTTGTGTTTGAAGTGTGGTTCTAGAGCCTCTGGGGACCCCAAGACTCTTGCAGGGGATCTGCAAGATAAATATTCCTTAATAAAAATTTATATATATTTTACTATTTTACTGTCATGATATTTGCAGTAATGGTGTAAAAGTAAGAAAGGATAAAACTACCATGGCTTAGCAGGAATCAGTGGTGGCACCAAATTACACCACCTCTCCCTGAATTCATCAGCATTTACTCAAAGAAAAAAAGAAAAAGCTAGTTTCATTTAAAATGTCCCCGATAAAGCCGGAAAAGTACATGTCTTTTTTAATATTCTGTGTAATCAAATAGAAAGTGTGTGTAAAGCACTTGTGCTGCGCGTGAGCCTACTTCGATGGGCTGCAGGAACTGTACCTTTGCCATGCTTTGAGCTGCAAGCTGAACTAGCAACTTTTCTTTAATGGAGCACCATTTTTACCTGAAAGAACAACTGACAGATGACTATCATTACTCTCACAAAAATACGTTCTTGAAAATGAAACAAAACAAATTTGTCCAATTAAGAAAACCTGACAGGATTTGTTACATCTATAAAATTTGGATTTTTACACACACAAAAAATAGAATTGTGGAAAATGTGTAACCGCCACTTTGAGCTAGACAGCTTCCCAGGAATTAAAGATTCCTGATTAAATTAGGGGTATCATTAGTAATTTTTAAAAATATTATACATAGAAATGTTTCAAAATAACCCAGGACAGCATTATTCATATTTTCTCATATACTTCACCTGAAACAATATATCACAACAGATTGAGTGCAGATGCCCATATAAGAATCTACTTATCCTCTAGTAAAGAATTTTTTCTTTCTTTTTTTTGAGAAAGAGTCTCAGTCACCCTGCATAGTCATATCATATCATATATGTCATAGTGTCATAGCTCACAGCAATCTCAAACTCTTGGGCTCAAGAGTTCCTCTTGCCTCAGCCTCCCCAATAGCTGGGACTACAGGAGCCCACTGCCATGCCTCGTTAATTTCTTTCTACTTATTTATTTATTTATTTATTTATTTATTTATTTATTTTGTAGTAGAGACAGCTCTTGCTCTTTTTCATGCTGGACGTGAACTCCTGAGCTCAAGCAATCTACCCACTTTGGCCTCCCAGAGTGCTACAATGCAGGCATGATCCACCATACCTGGCAAGCCAGATATTTTTAAAGATTTGCAAAAAATGTAAACAAATTCACTTTTTTCACTATTTTATTTGGTTTGTTTTAGAAAACCTAATTATTTTTCATGAAATATTTTGTCTTCATATGTATTTTCTTATTCTTTTATTTCAGTGTATATGAAGGTACATATGATTAGGTTGCATTGTTCCCATTTGTAAGGTAAAGACCAAGTGGTAGTTGTGTCCTTAACCCCAGGTATGTACCACATACCTCTGAATTGTACCCATTGGGCGGGAACTTACCCAACTCCCTGCCCCCTTCTTGAATTTAGTTGTATTTCTCTCTCATGTGGACCTGTAGTTGTTAATCTATTAGTTTCAACTTAGTATTGAATATATAGAATTGTTTTTCAATTCTTATGATACTAAGGAGAGTGTTCCCCAAATTCTTCCAAGATACTACAAAAGACACAAAGTCTCCATCTTTTATGGCTGAATAGTATTCCGTGGTATACATATACCATACTTTATTAATCCATTCATGTGTTAAAGGGCCCTTGGGTTGTTTCCACATCTTTATAGTTGTGAATTGAGCTACTATAAACATCTAAGTGCAAATACCCTATGGAAAATGACTTTTTTTCTGTTGGGTAGTTACCTAGTAAGGAGATTTCTGGATCAAATGATAAGTCTGCTTTTAGTTCTTCAAAGAATCTCCATTCTTCTTTCCATAAAGGCTGTACTTTGTTTGCAGTTCTACCTACAGGGCATGAGGTTGCCTTCTCTCTGTACCCACAATAGTATCTGTTGCTTTGGGACCTTGTGGTGTGGGTCATTCTCACTGGGGTTAGGTGATATCTTAGAGTGGTTTTGATTAGCATTTCTCTGATGATTATACAAGCATTTTTTCATGTGTTTGTTGGCCATTACTCTGTTCCCATGAGGAAAGATTCTATTCATGTCTCTTGCCCACTTTTTAATGGTGTTGTTTGTTCTTTTCTTGTTGATTGCGTGGGTTCTTTGTAGATTCAGGTTATTAGCCTCTTGTTAGATTGGTAGCATGCAAATATCCTCTCCCATTCTGAAAGGAGTCTTTTTTGTTTTGTTGATTGTGTCGTTAGTGGTGCAGAAACTTTTTCACTTGATCAGGTTCCATTTATTTATTTTTTTGTCGATGCAATTGTCAATGGGATCATGAATTCATAAATTCATTTCCAAGGCCGATAAGATTAAAAGTTTTGTCACACTTTCTTGTAGCATTTTTATAGTTTCATGTCTTAGATTCAAGTCATTTACCCTTCATGAGTTAATTTTTTTTAAGTGGCAAGAAGTACAAGTCCAGTTTCAGTCTTTTACGTGGGGCTAACCAGTTCTCCCAGCACCATATATTATATAGGAATTATTTTCCTCATTATTTTTATTTGCTTTATTAAAGATCAGATTGTGATATGGGGCTCGTTTCATCTTTAGGTACTCAGTTCTGTTCTCACATTAACAGAAATAAAAACAAAGATCATATGATCCTCTCAATAGATGCAGAAAAAGCATTTAACAAAATCCAGCATTCTTTTTTTGATAAGAAGACTTAAGAAAATAGGCGTAGGTAGGACATTTCTTAAACTGACAGAAGCTATATACAAGAAACCTGCAGCCAATATCATGTTCAATGGAGAAAAAGAGAAAGCATTCCTAATTAGAACTGGAACCAGATAGAGATGTCCACTATTGCCACCACTATTCAACATACTGCTGGAAGGCTTAGCCAATGCAATCTGGCAAGAGAATCCAAATGGGGACAGAGGACATCAAACTATCACTCCTTGCTGAAGATAATATTATCTTATACTTGACAATACCAAGAACTCAATCATAAGACCTCTGGAAGTGATCAAGAAATATAGTAACATTTCAGGTTATAAAATTAATTTTTATAAATCAGTAGCCTTCATATAACTAACAATAGTCAAGCTGAGAATTATATTTAATGATTTGATGACCCTTCACAGCAGCATCAAAGAAAATGAAAAACCTAAGGATATACTTAACAAAGGGTATGAAGGCTCTCTACTGAGAGAATTAATGAAATACTGAGAAAAAAAATAGCAGAGGATGTTAACAAATGAAAGAACATACCACGCTCATGGCTAGAAAGAATCAATATTGTTAAAATGTCCATACTATCCAAAGCATTCTACAGATTCAGTGCAATCAACACAATTCTACAAAATAAGAAAAAATCTGGAGGCATCACATTACCAGACCTCAGGTTATACTATAAGTCTATAGTGATCAAAACAGCATGGTATTGGCATAAAAATAGTGTTTATTATTTTTTGTATGGATAAATAAATATCTTAAATTCCTCATTTTTATTCCTAATATAGTAACTATAGATTGATGTGATTCACTTAAACAAAAACTATTTAAGGTCCTCAATAATTTTTACAAAAATAGAGATATAGACATTTGGAACAGAATAGAAAACAAGGAGATGAAACTAACCTCTTACAGCCATCTGATCTTTAATAAACCAATTAAGAACATACACTGGGGAAAAGAATCCCTATTCAATAAATGGTGCTAGGAGAACTGGATAACCATGTGTTAAAAGACCTAAACTGGACTGCACCTTTCACCACTCACAAAAATGGATTCAAGGTGGATAAAAGATTTAAATCTAAAGCATGAAACAGTAAAAATCCTTGAAGAAAGTGTGGGGAAAACACTTGAAGATATCAGCCTAGGGAAAGACTTTGTGAAGAAGACTGCCGTGGCAATTGCAACAACAATAAAAATAAACAAATGGGACTTAATTAAACTGAAAAGCTTCTGTACAGCTAAGGAGACAACAACCAAAGCAAATAGACAACCTTCAGAATGGGCAAAGATATATGCATATTTTGAATCAGACAAAAGCTTAATAACTAGGAATACAGAGACCTCAAATTAATCAACCAAAAAGGAGCTTATAACCTTAAATATCAGTGGGTAAGAGGCATGAACAGAACCTTCTCTGAAGAAGACAGACAAATGTCTAACAAACATATGAAAAAATGCTCATCATCCCTAATCATCAGAGAAATGCAAATCAAAACCACCCTGAGATATCACCTAAACCCAGTGAGAATGGCCCACATCACAAAGTCTCAAAGTTGCAGATGCTGGCATGGATATGGAGAGAAAGGAATGCTTTTACATTGCTGGTGGGACTGCAAACTAATCCAACCTTTTTGGAAGGAAGTATGGAGAATCCTCGAAAAACTCAAATTAGACCTCCCATTTGATCCTGCAATCCCATTACTGGGCATCTACCCAGAAGGAAAAAAGAAATCATTTTACCATAAGGACATTTGCACTAGACTGTTTATCACAGTTCAATTTACAATCACCAAATTGTGGAAACAACCTAAACGCCCATCAACCCAGGAATGGATTAACAAGCTGTAGTATATGTATACCATGGAATACTATTTAGCCGTTAAAAGAGATGGAGACTTTACATTTTCTGTATTAACTTGGATGGAGGTAGAACAATTTCTTCTTAGTAAAGTTTCACAAGAATGGAGAAGCAAGAATCCAAGCTAGTCACTTCTAATATGAAGGCAACATATGACCTATTACATGGTAGGGGGTAGGGGAATAGGGGAGCAGGGAGAGGGGAGGAGGGAAGGATGGGGGGGTCACAGGGTATGGCACACGTCTTGGAGGCAGGACACAGTTATAAGAGGAAATTTGCCTAACAGAAGCAATCAATGTAACCTAATTCTTTGTACCCTCAATGAATCCCAAACAATTAAAAAAAGTTTTCACAACTGCATGTATTAACCATCTAAAACAAAATAAAGAATATTTCTATCATTCCCCCCACCCCTGCACAAAAGAATGTAATGAGTTCCCGAAACCAAGAAGTTTGAAAACCCCTACCAACAGCCAAGAAGGGAGGCCTGCGCCGCCCAGGTGATTGTGTAGGTGTTGGTCAGCTATGCTCAGCACCCTTTCAGGACTGCTAATGCCTGCCTTTCAGGGCTTAGGCTGCAACAGGGACACTTGGATGCTCTAGTAGACAGGTTCCTGGTCAGAAACAGGTGGCAGACTCAAAAGAGGGAATCGAGATAAATTATTTGAGGGGACTGCTTATTGAAGTGTGGAGCAAGCTTAGGGACAGACATCAAGAAGGGACAACAAAGCAAGCAGGCTGTCAATTATGTGCCACTGCTGCCCCAGGTGGGCCTGAGAGGGCAAAGGAGAGGTGGTCACCCGAACCGAGCCAGCTCTGTCTCTGTAACAGCTGCAGAGCTGCAGCTACGCCCCAGGGAAACCTCTCCTCCGGTCCTTCAGTCTCCTCTGGTTGCCACCAGTTGGCTGCACCCAACCCGAAGCCAGAAAGAAAAGGATCCTGGCGATGCACTCGAAGGCAGCTGGCCGCCCGGGGCTCAAGCAGAAAGGGGAAAAAGCATGGATTCCCCCCAAATTCACATGTTGATGCCCTAACCCCCAATGTGATGGAGGAGGGGTATTTGAGAGACAATTAGGTATAGATGAGAGTGTGAGGGTGGGGTCCCCATGATGGAGTTTAGTGTCCTGATAAGAACACAGAGAGCCAGGCAGTGCCTCCAGAACCCGACTGTGCAGGCACCCTGGCCTTAGGCTTCCTGCCTCCAGAACTGTGACAAAATAAAGCTCTATTTAATGCGGCGCCCATATCTCAGTGGCTAGGGCGACAGCCGTGTGCACTGAGGCTGGTGGGTTAGAATCTGGCCTAAGCCTGTGAAACAAACAACAACAACAACAAAATAGCCGGGCGTTGTGGTGGGCGCATGTAGTCCCAGCTACTTGGGAGGCTGAGACAAGAGAATCACTTAAGCTCAGGAGTTTGAGGTTGCTGTGAGCTGTGACACCACGGCACTCAACCAAGGGCAACAAAAATGAAACTCTGTCTCAAAAAAAAAAAAAAGAAAGAAAGAAAAAGTCTCCGTTTACGCCACCCAGTCTATGGTATTTTGTTTTGGCAGCCGGAACTGACTGACAAAGATGGTAAAACTGGGGAGAACACAGAGGTGAGCTGGTTTAGCACTTTCATTTTTTTTGCTCGTTTTTGTTAAGAGACAGTCTTGCTCTGTGCACAGGCTGGAGGACTGTACAGCAAGAGCTCACTGACCCGGATCCCCCTGCCTCAGCTCGAAGTCCTGGTTCTACAAGGCCACCATGCCTGGGTTATAGTTTATTGAGTTTATTATTATTTTGTAGCGATGCAGTCTCCCTCTGTTGCCTCAAACTCCTTGCCTCAAGCAATCTTTCCTGCCTAAGCCTCCCAAAGCGCTAGGATTACAGCATGAGCCATGCTGTTGGTTTAATACACATTCTTCCACTATGACCAGGGTCTCAGCTGCCTTATTGCTTCGGATAACCCTGCACGATCAAGGGCCATTGTCCAAGTTCCAAGCAGCCTCAGCCACTGTCTCTAGGAGAATGACCAGCTGGAGGATAAATAATCATGACGATAGCAGTAACCACAAAACCTGATACGTGTAGGTAATTTACTCATCTTACCTCACTACCTCATTCCTAGAAGAGGAATCTCAAACTTAGAGAACTCAGATATCATCACAACAACCCTAAAAAGCAGGAATACATTTTAGACCCATTTTACTGGTGAGGATACTGAAGCTCAGTGAGCTTAAAAAAACTGCCCTAAGTCAGGTGCCAGGCTTCAAACCACGGCCATCTGACTCCGTTCGGGCTCTTTGTTATCATGACACCTTCCTTAGCCTTTTTAGTGAGAAGACATCCCTGGTCTACCAAAGGATGTAGGACTTGTGTATTTAATTCCATGAACCAAAAGACTCCATTGTCAAGAACTGGAAACAGCTAAGATTTTACCCTGCTTTCATACTTATAATTTTACCTGTTACCCTCTCGTGGATGTTGGCAGAAGTCACAAGATTTCTGGGTCAGAGACAAAGGATTGTTATTCACAGAACAGGAAGCAGCATGAGTTATATGACTGTATCAGGTTTCTTTGCTTCAATTCAGAAAGAATGAAGTGAAGAGGGCCAGTTACTTTTGTACATGTGGGGGACTGAGTCAGGTGTTCTAGAAGAGGAATCTCAAACTTAGAGAACTCAAATATTTTATGATGAACAGTAAACCTACCTGACTTTTACCCCAGAAAGAGACATTATCTTAGTTATCCTGGATTGTAAACAAATCTGCTCTGAGCTCTGGAGAAAGGTACTATATCTCTGTCTTCCAAGGCTGTTTGCTATGCAGCCATCCTTGAGAAGGCAGTCTGAAACAAAAGCAGCCAGCTCTCAGAATGTGTATTAACATTAAACGTGGGTAATTATTTCCCAACACTCAGAATTCCCCAATGGTAACACTTACCCACATTACTGAACTGGATATATCACCTTGGTCCCAGGACAGTCAAGATCCTAGGAGCAGGGGATCCAGTAGTCTGTTATCCCAGCAGAAGCCAGCCAGATGGTAAGCACCGCACATCAGTCATAGGAACCCACCAGAAATTAATGAACTTGGGAAACAGAGTCTTGAGCATCAAGGCCTGGCAGATAACGGTGGGGTGGGGGTGTGGTTAGAGGTGGTGGGGTAGGATTACAAAATAAAAAGTAAAAGATAAGATGAAACGTAAAAATTAGAGCGATATCACCTGTATGTTCCTAAATGTTCTCATTTGCTATATGGGAATAAAGGATTCCATAAAGTGAAGCATGTAAAATGCTTAGCACGACTCCTGTTACTACCAAAAGCTCAACATATGCCAACTACATAGTGAGCATGGTACATTAGACAGTCATGCTTTAATTTAATTAAATTTAATTTAAAAAAAACATAAACTTCCTAAAGGAAGCGGAGATGCTTCACATTATAAAGCAAAACTTTGTGCTCTTTTTTCCTGCTGCTACTCTTATTGTTGTTTTAACTAGCTAATTCCTTTGGTGGTTTTTCAACAAGACCTAATTTGCAAAAATGCATTTGACACCAAATATTTCATAACCAATCCAAAAAAACATACACTGGGCCAATTTTCATTGCTGTGGAATCACCTGTCCTTATTTCGTGCTGTGCTGTGGAGTACAGCAGCGCGTCTCAAACTTTAATGGGTGGAAGATTCACCCCCGGGGGCTCGTTAAAAGAGATTCTGATTTAGTAGGCGTGAGACGATGCCTGAGATTCTGCACTTCTACAAGCCCCCAGGTGATAATGCTGGTCCAGGAGCCATATTTTGAGTAGCTAGAGATGCGAGCACAGTAACACTGTCTCATTCGGACGTAAAGCTTCACTAGAACAGGACAAAGCCAAGGGAAGAGAAGGCTTTGACAGTCACTCCAAGGTTGTCATTAGTCCCTGCCTTTGAGTGGGGCTTTCTTCTGTAGCTCACTTTCTGGGCCAGTTGACTCTTACTTATTGCACAATGTCTATCCCCCCACCCCTGTTTAATAACCCAGAGAGAGAGGGAGGGATGTGGGATGTGTTTGCCATCAATCATTCCCTTCCCCTGGGGGAGAGGGGTCCGGCCACCGTTTACTGTAAACACCAGGAGCTGCTGCTCAGACCTCCACCAATGCCCCCAGGACTTTGCCACCCTCCTCCCCCACCCCAAAGCCCCAGCCATGGTCAGCCTCCCTGTCACTCTAAAGCCATCTTCCTAGGCTGACCCTGGAGGCGACATTTTAGCCCCAGATACATAGCAAAAGAAACCACAAAGGCCTCAGGATCAGTGTCCTGTCTGATCGGCCCCAAGCTTTGGTGCATTCCCCACACAGTGGACACACCCCTCCTGCCGCGTCCCCTCCCACCCACTTGACTTCTCCCTTTAGTATTAGTCAGCACTCTTAGTTCCATGTGACAGATGCACCACCCAAACTAGCACTGGGAGACAATGTATAAAAGAACAAAACAGAAAAACTATTGACTTGTAAAATGAGGAAGGACCATCTGGATTCAGGGCCTCAAATGAGACGGTCAAGGCTCACTTTCTCCATCACTCTGTGTTGTGATCATTCTCCCGTACCAGATTGCATCCAACAATCTGCTTCATGAGCTCTCAGACTGTTGGGCCTGTTGACAAAGAGTTTCTAGCTGAGCCAGCAGAAATCGTGATGTCCACATTTTTCTCTCTTCTCTTGGGAACACTTTCCATCACTTTTTTCAATATAAATAAGATGAGTTGTTATCCTCTGTCCTCAATGGTCTTCCAGCATAAGGGGAAAGCACGGGCATATAGGGATAACTACCCCATTCCATTGCTAGGACCATGGCAGACGCATGCACCTGGCACGTGCCAGTTCTGCATTACCACATCCTTTTCTGTAACCTGAGCTGAGCCCTCTGCATGTGCAGTGCCCAGAGCAGGAAGAACTGCCAGGGTATAGCTTGTGACAGGAGAATCCAGCCTGGGCCACTCCAACCCACCCAAGCAGTGTCCCAGGTAGGGGCTCGGTGAAACAGGGAAGTCCTAGGCAACTGTAATGGATCTGCCTTCCCTCCTATGCAGGTCCGGCAGGGGAGATAAGGGGCAGTGCAAGCAGAGGGGAAAGGAAGGGAAGGAGAGCATAGGCATAAATTGTGAGCAGGGCTGGGCCTGCAAAGTGATGAGCCAGGACTCATGCTGTGCTGTGCCTATGCAATATGAAATCCATGAAATCAAGAGGTTCTTTCACGTGGAGACCAAGGATGACTTTGAAGAGGTCCATAAATCCCCTGAGATTGTGTACAATAGGTTATGGGGGATACAATCTAGTGGGAGATGGCTGCTGGCTTCCATCACTTACCTCTATGATAGACTGAGAATGTGATCGGCATGTCCTTAGGGCTGCTACTGGCCCAGTCCGAGCCACCTCCCCTGGTAGCAACCCCACTTGTCATTTTATCTCCAGGAGTTAACTCAGATACATCCTTTCCACCATCGCCTCCCTCGGAACCCCTCAACCTAGCCTGGGTTGAAATCTTGTTTTTCCTACTGGCTGTGTGATCAGACCGAGTCTCAGTTTCCTCTGTGTAAAATTCCCTGGTGATAATATCAGTTAACATTTAGGAAGTGCTCGCAGTGACCTAAATCCCTCCATTTGTCATCACAGCGAGCCCGAGTGGCGGTGCTGTCAGACCCAGCTTCACTGCTGCGGACATTCAGGTCTGAAAAAGTAACTCCCATGAGGTCAGGGACAGGGAGAGGCGATCAAGGCACTTAGAGCTAATATTTAAGGAGCTCTCTCTCCAGTGCCAACGCTGCACTTTCATGATCCTAGGAGTGAGGGCTTCCTTAAAAGGCGGCTCCGGGTACCGACTTTGCATCGCCCTTCTGCCAGCCACATCACAGAGCCAGTAAGTTCCAGGTATATTTTACATCTCAATCCTTGGTCTTATCTCATAGGGTTGCTGTAAGGATTTAAGATGGTGTATTTTTTAAAGCATCTTGCGCAAGGGACAGTGTGTTGTCATGTGGAACTTTTTACCTACGACTCCCATCTCTCAACCCCTCATGCAACTCCTGTCCTGCAAACTGGGTTTCTGAATCTTTAGGAAGGTTTATTCACCACAGCCCCACACTGACATTAGGACCCTGAGACCGCAGCAGTTAGGAGCCATTTGGGCCCGGTATCTGAATGACACCAGCAACTCCATTAAGATCGATTCCCCTGACTCCAAATAAGACAAACAGGCCCTTTGAGGAGATAGCTGTTAGGCAAGATTTCATATTTTTTCCAAATTTTTATTACCTTACATTTAAAACATTTATGGCCTTGCTAGCTTCCAGGCAGTGCCCTGGCACAGCGAGATGTGAAATAGAGCTGCTGAGTCCTTCAATTCTTGGCTGAGCTTGGCAGAGTGGGCACCCTCAGGGCACTCACCAGGGAACTGGGCTTGCCTGCAGCTCTCCACTCTGCTGTTCTGGATGTCCCCCAGAAGGTCAGCAATGGTGTGCTGTGGGCTGAGGGCTAATTCTCAAAGGCAGAGCAAGCCCTGCTTGATTTTAGAGGGAGCTGATTCTAGAGCAGTGGTTCTCAACCTTCCTAATGCCACGATGTATTTTCATTGTTACAAAGGGGTCGCGACCCACAGGTTGAGAACCGCTATTAAGAGGGAGTCCATAGAAGGAAGCGGAATTGAAATGTCCTGGAGGTATCTATGGTCCAGGACCTTTGGGGACATTATCTTACTTAAGCCTCAAAGCAGCTGTGAGATAAGGATCATCACAGCGTCTTGCACACAAGAAAACCAAGACCCCGTGAAGTTATCTTATTCCAAGGACACACTGGGGAAGGTGCCAGAACCAGGATTTCACCTGAGTCGATTCAGGGCTGCTTACTGGTTTGGGCAGTAAGTACCCAGGGCAATGGCCTTCTTTCTGGGCTTCAGTTTCCCTACCTGTGCAATGTGGACACTCATAATACCTACCTCATGGAGATATTATGAAACTGAAATGGGATAGCCTGTGTCAGGCACTTAGCCCAGTTGCCAGGCATACAACAGAAGTCGTGGAATGAGTGATTAGAAGGAAACCCAGCTACAGCCATATTTGATGTCCTATTGTTCATCCATGATTTGAGGAGATCATAGTTGAAAACCAGAACGTGCCAAAATTCCAGCTAATCTTTGTGACGTCTGCCTGAGAATTTATCTCCACTGAAAGGGCTTTTCCAACGCCACTAGTGAAAATCCTGTCCACCATTCCTGCGAGGCCTGGGAGAATCCAACCGCTGAACGTGGGAACCTGCTGGACACTCATTTCAGCACATTCCGTAAGAAGGAAGAAAGAAAGAAAAAGTGGGAAGTGAAATTTGCAAAAAAGAGAAAAGAACATCCTGCTTAGATGTGCTCGCTCTTTCGCTGCTCTAATGGGACTGTCCACTGCAGGAGGAAAGTGACCGATCCCCAGTGGCAGCAGCAGTCCTGGACATAGCTTCCGTTCAGCCTCCTCCTCCCGTCTGGCCTCACCATTCTGTTTTCAGTTTGCAGTACAGTGCCTGGCATCTGAGAGGTGCTCGGGGAATATTTGTGGAATGAATAGAATAAAAAAAGACTTGAACATAAACATGCAAGGCTTGCTACTTTTCCTTATTCAGGCAACACTGAGGTTTCAGCTGGTATAACCCAGAAATAATAGGTGGGTGCCCCTGAGATCTGTGCCAAGGAGAGTGTGTTCACTGCCCGGTAGTTTGTTGAGATAAGCATTCCCGGGGGTCATTTCACTGGGTTCCACTGAAGGACACTTGAGAAGGAAAGTAGGGAAGGTGAACGACCCCTACCCCTTAGATTCCTGCAGGAAGCACCTTTTATGAGACTGTCATTTCAAGCTTCCTCTTCCTCTTGCTTTGTCACACACATCCCTAGCCTCTCTCAGAGAACAGATTGAACCTATATTTTCCTAATTGAAGCTAGAACTCCACATGGTTGCAAGGAATTCCCATCTGGATGAGTAGGACGTGCCCTCAGGAGACTGTCTGAGCTCCAACATGAGGCTATCCTGCTCTGTCTGCTGCACATCTGGGCCCTACAGGAACGAACTGCCCAGGGTCCCACCATCCTTGAACTGCTCCCCCGTGTTGAGAAAACCCAGGGATGATTGCTGATCACTTCCACAAGGGCAAAATTCCAAAGGACGTCTGGAGCAAAGAGACTGAGGGTGCCAGACACACGCAGGTGCTGCCTGCAGAACAGGGCAGGGATCTATCTGAGAGGTTAAGACCTCGAGCTCTGGGTGTTCGATAATACCAGGGCTCAAAATTTGCCCTCATCGGGCGGTGCCTGTGGCTCCTTGAGTAGGGCGTCAGCCCCATATACTGAAGGTGGTGGGTTTAAGTCCCGGCTGAAATGCAAAACAAACAAACAAAAATAGCCGGGCATTGTGGCGGGCCCCAGTAGTCCCAGCTACTTGGGAGGCTGAGGTAAGAGAATCGCCTAAGCCCAGGAGCTGGAGGTTGCTGTGAGCTGTGTGACGCCATGGCACTCTACCCAGGGCGATAAAGTGAGACTCTGTCTCTACAAAAAAAAAAAAAATTGCCCTCACCACAATGAATGATAAGACACTGGGCAAGTTACTTAATCTTGGTCTCCAAAGTGTATACTGTCTTGTTATAACAAATTTTAGGGCTAAATGCCCCAAAGCCTTCAAGTACTTGTCACGTGGGAAGGGTGAAGTCACGTGGCTGCTGGTGGGTGCTCATAGCTTGGTTATCCTGAGATCTGTCTGGTCCATTAGACTGTGAGTGACTCCAGGGCAGGAACCCAGGTGACTGAGACAGGGCCTGGCCCACAATAAGTGCTCATCAGTTATTTGTTGAGTGCACGTCAAAGGAGGAAGAATAGAAATGACACTTTCTTGAGTTGTGTTATAGTGTTGGTTTTTTTTTCTGTCTCTCTAACTTGACTGAGTTCCTAGAGAGCACAGGTGAGCCTTATGCTTTATATATTCCTAGTATCCAGCACACAGCCTCTGTGAGTCTCAGTTTTCCTACTTCTCAAATGGGAAGAAAAACCGTACTTGGAATATTTTTGCAACAGTAACATCAACTAATACACATGAAACACTTTGCCTGGTGCCTTGCATCTTATTAGAGCTCTATTATGACAACTGTGGTCATAAAATTTTTACATAAAGATGCCATGTCCAGTGCCCAGTGCTAAGCATGGTGCAGGTTCTGCCCACTCCTAGGTGTGGCCATCTGGATTGATTAATGGACAAGCTTGGAGGCCTCTTACGTTTGTTTGTTTGTTTGTTTTTTGAGACAGAGCCTCAAGCTGTCACCCTGGATAGAGAGCTGTGGCATCACAGCTCACAGCAACCTCCAACTCCTGGGCTCAAGTGAGTCTCTTGCCCCCACCTCCCAAGTAACTGGGACGACAGGCGCTCGCCACAACGCCTGGCTTTTTGGTTGCAGCCAACATTGTTGTTTGGCAAGCTCGGGCTGGATTCGAACCTGCCAGCTCAGGTGTACGTGGCTGGCGCCTTAGCCTGTTGAACCACAGGCGCTGAGCCAGCCCAGCTAGTTTTTAGTGACAGTTTCCCTCTTGCTCAGGCTGGTCTCGAACTCCTGAGCTTGGGCAATCTACCTGCCTCGGCCTCCCACAGTGCTAAGATGACAGGTGTGAGCCACTGCACCTGGCCCCTAGCAGACTCTTGTTTGCATCTTTTGGGCAGAGCTGGTGGGTAGCACTTCAGCCACACAGTGTGCAGAGATGCATGCTCCATCACCTGAGCTTTGGGTCCATTATGTTT
>CAUYON010078279.1:0-65726 GCA_963573935.1 Arctocebus calabarensis | reverse complement strand
CTTACATCTGGCTGCTTTCAGAATTTCCTCTTTCATATTAACTTTCGTGAACTTAATTATGATGTGCCTGGAGGATGTCTTATTTGGGTTGGGTCATGCTGGGGTCCTAAAACTGTCTGCTATCTGAATTTCAGAATCTTTTGGCATGTCTGGGAAGTTCTCTTTCATAATCTCATAAAGAAGAGATTCTGTGCCTTGTGATGCCACTTCATCATTTTCAGGTATCCCTATAAGGCGAATATTGGTTTTCTTCGAGTTATCCCAGAGCTGTCTGAGAGAATGATCTGTTTTTGCCTTTTATTTCTCTATCTCTTTGAGCATTTGGGAGTGTTCGAAGTCTCTGTCTTTAGTTTTGGAGATCCTTTCTTCTGCTTGCTCCATTCTGTTACTGAGGAATTCTACTGTATTTCTCAGATCTTTGAGGGCTACAACTTCTTGTCTCAATGTGTCAAAATCTTTGGCCATTTTCTCTTTGAACTTGTTCAGTTCTTGAGACATCTTTTGGATCTTTTGGATTACTGCTTGAAATTCTAATTCCATCTTTTCCTCCACTGAGCTGATCTTAGTTGCTATCCAGACTCTGAATTCAACTTCTGACATCTCAGCCATTTGCTTATGCAAGGGATCTTGTGCTTCATCTACTTTGTCATTCCTTGGGGGAGTTGATCTCCTCTGGTTATTCATATTGCCAGAGTTTTTCTGTTGATTCCACCTCATGAATATTTTTCACTATTGCCTATGACCTTCCTCAGAGTTGGGGAGCTGTCTCTCCCAGATCAGACCCTGGCAGAATCACTCTGTTGTTACTGGATCTTTGCAGGGAGTGACCCTGTGTTTCTAATGATTTCTCAAACCCTGCAGGGTGGAGAGCTTAAATCCTACTCAGCCTGCTTAGAAGACATTTTAAATTGCTAACTTGGGCTAAGCCGAAGCTTTCCCAGGAAAGCGCTGTGGCTGGGATCACTCCTTGAGTGGCTATCCACTTACCCAGTGTGCCAAAACTGGTCTCACCCTATGCCCCTGAGGGCTAAGGCTACAAGGCGTCTCAGTCCCCGCCTTTAGGCTGCTCGACTAGATTACTCACTTCTGCCCAATGCCTGTTCTGCGACCCTGAGGGTGGAGCTTGCCAGGGCAGTTCTCCCACAATGGCTCCACACAGCCCACCACCAAACACTGGCAGCTCCGTCTGGCTGGGTGGCCCAGTCTGGGGCCCCAGACAACACTCAAAAAACCCCACACTCCTGCCCTAGTTCTCCCAAGGCAGTTCAACCGAGTGCCAAGTCCAAAAGAAACCCAAATGGCTCACAGGCAAGGCCCTTCCAGCCTGCAGTCCCACTGCTGCCCCACCCACAGCCACCGACAGGATCAGACCGAATGAACATACGCAACCACTTGCCCAATCTCTGCCACTTTAGCCTTCCTCAGGCTGTCCAGAAGTCTCACACTGTCTCCCTGTGTCCCCGAAGGGAAGTTTCTGGGCAGATCCTGCCTGGCAGAGATGCCTGAAGTCCTCTCTCCCCAGTCTCACCATGCCCAGCCGCAAGGAAGCTGTTACTCGTCCGCCATCTTGCTCCACCCCCTACATTAAGATTTCTTAAATTTCGTTTTATCTTTATATCAAAAGTTATAAAGTTATTTTTATCCACTCCATAAGAATCTTGAGTTTAGGATCATAAGAGGTTGTAGAGGGGGAAAACATCCCAAAAGCAGATTGATGAAGTGATTGAATCTATAAAAAACCCAGCATAATGTTGTATAACACATGGTTACCCCATACTAATGTGTACCAAGGAACACCAAGGTGACAGAGGTCTTTAAAAAAAAAAAACAGATAAGAGACTCAACAGAGCATTTGAATGCAACCTCATCTCACTCATCTTCAATTATTAGGACTACATGCACTTCTGTTTTTAAAAATGTGTATGCAAATGGCATCATTAGTCTATAATTAATGCTGCTTGTCCCTGGGAGCTCTGCAGTGGCCTCTGGATGATATGAAGGATGCTGTCTGCTGCCCTGTGTTCTCACTACTATTTTTTCCTGTATGTGGTGGGCATGGGCATTACATGGGCTTCTGTTTCCTGCCATGCTTCAGTGCTCCCTTACAATAAGCAGGCAATAAAGTCAAATTTAAAGGAAACTTGCTCTTCCAAAGAGGTCAAAGCAAGTGTTCAGAGAGTATTTTATATTTTTCTTGTGCATATCAGATGACTCGCTAAGTGCATTCCTGTGAAGAATTAAATCAGGGCTGTAGTCCATTTGAAGAAAAAATGTGTCCAACCACAAACAAAGGCTCAAAGTTGTTAGCATATGATTTTGCATATGATTTGCATGTTAATGGTCTAATGTCAAAACATACAGTCATCTACCTGTCCCTGTTCCTTCCCCTCCATTGTCAAGATGGGCTGATTAGACTTATTAAAATGAACTCCTCGGCTTCTCCCAGCCTCAACTGCAACAAAATGAAAAGCTGTTACAATGACAAAGTCTAGAAGTCAGTTGCATGGATAAAAATTTCAATTTGTAAGAGGGGGATTTTTGGTTGTTAATCTTATTCTTTAAGCCCAGAGAACACTTTTTCTGTGTCATTGCCATAAAGCTCCAAGAAAACTATTGGAATATTCTGTCAATTATTCCTTCCAAATGGATTTATTTTTTAAACAAACAAACAAAAAGTTTATGATCATATACATAGGGGATGCTCATATTTGTAGGAAATTAAATATTTTAGATATTTAGGACTAAAAAGAAACAAAAATGAAATAAGTCAAGTAGAAAATTTTAATAAAGAACAGATTTGTTCACGAATGGCATCCTAGATAACATTTTGATGGGTAGGATGAAGGCTTATTAGTGGAAGGTATTTTCCCTAAATTAGTAGCAGAGAGAGGCACTATATCTGGAAATACTTTCTAATAAGGGTGAGATGTTTGATTTCAGAGTCCAATTAATTCAGAATATGACTAGATTCAGTGATTCTAGCTCTCTGGTCTAGTTAGATTTGGTACATACAACTACACACACACACACACTCTCTCTCTCCCCCTTGGTAATTTAAGGAATTGTGTTAAGAATAATGATAGTGTTTTATATTATTGCTAAGAAATTTAAAGTTACTGGTAAAATGATAGGCATTATGCAGTCATACAAAGAGATATAATGAAATCCCTGTCCTCAATTCAACTATGATCTAGCTGGGAAGACAAGTCAGATTCACATAAAAATGCAGCTAAAATTTTACAGCTCATAAATGCATTGGAGTCAGGAGGTAAGGTATGGTGTCAGAAAAAGTTTTTTGTGACTCTCAGGAGAGAGTAAAGATAATTACAATGTCATTTATTTATGCATTTGCTCAGCTGGTATTTGTTGAAGGCCTATGTATTAGGCATTATGTTTGGTGCCAGATACAAAGCAGTAGGTGGACACAATTCCTGTTTCCTGATTCAATGTTAACTAATGAATACTTTAACTTGTATGGTATTGTGAGGTTTATGAAACTCTTCTTGTATTTGCTATTTAATTTTTTAATCAACACAAACTTAAGATGAAGGCATTTATTACTTTCACAAAATATTCTCAGAGAAGGAAATAATTTTTCAAAGTTCCACAGAAATCAGGTGGCTGAGGCTGGACTTGAGCTCTGATCTTCTGATTTCAGGTTGCTTAGTATCTCAAGTGTACTAGAGTAAAGCAATCTAATTGGAGTGAGGGTTACATGTACAGGAGAAGAGAAAAAGTATTGGGAACATTTGGCAATGCTAAGACCATCCAAGTTTTTAAAAATAGGGTAAAAAAAATCAACACTCATAAATCTATAGCCTTTACATATACCAACAATAGTCATGCTGAAAAAATGGTCAAGAACTCTATTCCGTTCACAGCAGTGCCAAAGAAGATGAAATATTTTGGATTTAACTTAACAAAGGATGTGAAAGATCTCTATAAAGAGAACTATGAAATTCTAAGAAAAGAAATAGCTGAAGATGTTAACAAATGGAAAAACATGCCATGCTCATGGCTGGGAAGAATCAACATTGTTAAAATGTCCATACTACCCAAAGTAATATACGATTTAATGCAATATTAAAGCTCTGCTGTCATACTTTAAAGATCTCGAAAAAATAGTACTTCATTTTATATGGAATCAGAAAAACCTCAAACAGCCAGACATTACTTAGAAATAAAAACAAAGCAGGAGGAATCATATTACCAGACCTCAGACTATACATAAATCGATAGTGATCAAAGCAGCATAGTACTGGCACAAAAACAGAGAGGTAGGTGTATGGAACAGAATAGAGAACCAAAAGATGAATCCAGCCACTTACCGTTATTTGATCTTTAACAAGCCAATTAAAAACAGTAGGTGGGGAAAAGATTCCCTATTTAACAAATGGTTCTGGGTGAACTGGCTGGCAACCTGTAGAAGACTGAAACTGGACTCACATCTTTTACCTTTAACTAAAATAGACTCTCACTGGATTAAAGATTTAAACTTAAGACATGAAACTATAAAAATACTAGAAGAAAGTTCAGGGAAAACTCTTGAAGAAATCAGCCTGGGAGAATATTTTATGAGGAGGAGCCCTGGGCAATTGAAGCAACACCAAAAATACATTACTGGGACCTGATCAAACGAAAAGCTTCTGCACAGCCAAGAAGACAGTAAGTAAAGCAAGCAGACAGCCTTCAGAATGGGAGAGGATATTTACAGGTTATGTCTCTGACAAAGTTTTCATAACCAGAATCCACAGAGAACTCAAACGTATTAGCAAGAAAAGAACAAATGATCCCATCTCGGGGTAGGCAAAGGACTTGAACAGAAGCTTCTCTGAAGAAGACAGGCAGATGGCCTATAGACATATGAAAAAATGCTCATCATCCCTTAATCATCAGAGAAATGCAAATCAAAACTACTTTGAGATATCATCTAACTTCAGTAAGATTAGCCCACATCACAAAATCCCAAAACTACAGATGTTGGTATGGATGTGGAGAAAGGAGAACACTTCTACACTGCTGGTGAGAATGCAAACTAATATGTTCCTTTTGGAAGGATGTTTGCAGATCACTTAGGGATCTAAAAATAAACCTGCCATTTGATCCTACAATTCCTCTACTAGGTATATATCCAGAAGACCAAAAATCACATTATAACAAAGATATTTATATCTGAATGTTTATTGCCACCCAATTCATAATTGCTAAGTCATGGAAGAAGCCTAAGTGCCCATTGACCCATGGATGGATTAATAAATTGTGGTATATGTCCACCATGGAATATTATGTAGCCTTAAAGAAGGATGGAGACTTTACCTCTTTCAGCTGTACTATGAAACCAATTTATAGCTTTCATAGGAAAGCTATAACCCAATTATAGCCCAAGAATATAGGGAAAGTGGAGAGGGAGGGGAGTGGAGGGGTGATAATGGGTGGAGGGAGAGTAATTGGTGGTACCACACCTACAGTGCATCTTACAAGGGTATATGTGAAATTTACTAAATGTAGAATATAAATTTCTTAACATAATAACTAAGAAAATGCTGTGAAAGCTATGTTAACCAGTTTTATGAAAATATTTCAAATTTTATATAAAACCAGCACATTGTACACTATGGTTGCATTAATGTACATAGTTATTATTTACTAAAAAAAAATTGGCAATGGAAACATTAAGTTTTCAATGAAAAAATTTCAGTGAAGAAGGCAATATCTTAATCAAACTAATCCTATGGTAATATGTAAAGTTAGCTCTAGAATTTATGTCAAGAAATAATTGACAAGATTGATGACTGCTTGGATATGGATTAGGGCAAAAGGAAAGATCAAATCAGTGTCCAAGATTTGAACTTGAGAAGCTGAGACTGAAATAGTGATCCTACTGCCACACACACACACAAAGGAGGACTTGGGAGAAGTCTTGTTTCAGGAGGAGATGGTGTGTCTAGGTTTGGATGTGTTGGAAGGAAATGATATTGTAATATTCATAAAGGAATGCTCAGCTGTCAAGTGATGTTAAAGGTCTGGATTAAGGAGAAGCTTAGACATGTGCATTAGAAAAGCATTTCCAATGAAAATGTTAGATGAGATCTGAGAGAAATATGGAGAGAGAGATAAACAGAGGGCCAAGGACTGAACATTATGGAACAACCAGATCATTATATTCCTTTTGATTGTTCCTCCATCTTCCAGATGTGCCAACTCAGACTGTGGTACGTCTCTACTACCTTCAAGTAGCTCATAAACAGAGGAATCATTATAAGAAATATCATTTCCTCTGGGTCATCCTGGGCTTCTCCTCTGGCCCAAAAGGGAGGAATGTTTATTCAAGAGTCAGGAGATAAAATCTTGACATGCCCATAACAACTCTACACTAGATAGGATGATTGTGATATAGTAAAAAAATAAATATCTGGTATTTGTCCTGGGATCTTGCCACAGAGCTCCTACAACCATTGGAATCTCCTGGGTGCAAAAAATGTCATTTGTATGCCAATGAGATGAATGGTGACTGGGAGCCCTTGGTATCTTCAGGATGGGACCTCATCTCCAGAAAGACTAAGTCAACTATTATTAGATGGTTGGAAATTTCAGCCTCTCCCTGACACCCCATGCCTCTGAGGAAGAGCAGAGAGGGGTTAGAGATTGAGTTCAATTGCTAATTGCTAATTATTCAATTGATTATACTACATTGTGAAACTTTCATAAAACCCTAAAGAGTAGGGCTTGGAGAGTTTCTGGGTTGATGATTTACATTGTAGTGCTGAGAGAGTGGTGCACCTGAGGAATGTGAGAGGGTACCTCTTCCCCAGTACTGGCCCTATGCCTGTCTTCTATTCAGAGGTCCCTGGTTGTATCCCTTATGATAAACTAGTCATAGTAGTTAAAGTACTTCCCTGAATTCTATGAGTTGTTCTAGTGAATTATTAAACTTAAAAGGCGAGATTGTGGGAACTCTTGAATTTGTGATTAGCCAGGCTAATTAGCCTGTGTGGGAAGCATGAGAACCCCATTGCATTTGGTGTCAGAATTAGGGCAGTGTGGTAGGACTGAGCCCTTGACCTGTGGGGTCTCATTCTAACTCAAGGAGATAATATCAGAATTGAATTGAACTGGTGGTCATCCATGTGGTATTGAAGAATAAGCGAATTGCTTGATGTTAGAAATGAGTAGTATCAAGGGGAAAATGCTTTGTGTCCTGGAGGTGCTGAGTGGATCTCTCATGCTTACCAGGTCAGGGAATTCCCCACTCTTAGCGCTTTATCTTGACCACCCCTTCACATCACCCTCCTCAAAGATGGAAGTGTTTGTCTAACTCAGGGTCATGGTTGTCATTTTCCTATACCTGTAGGTCAACAATATAAAATGCTGCAGAGAATTCACATAGAGTAATGATTAGAAAGTCACAATTCTGAGTGCAAGGAATGAAATTATAGTTTGAAGATGTGGAGACCAGGTAGACAGACTACTTGTTTGAGAAATATTGATAGGAAAAAAGGAACTACAGGACCCAAATTATCTGCAAACATCCTTGGTTTGGCTGATTGTCATTTGGATACCGTTTGTGGGGATAATTACACTTCATATGTGGTCAGAAGCTCTACTGATGTTGGTGGCTATAAGATGAATTGACCTAGTTTGGGAAATACGTTATAATTGGAGATTGCAGTAGGCATGGAGAAGGCCATCCAAGTGTGTCAAAAATGAAAAAGGAAAAGAAAGATTTATAAAATGACAAACTTCAATATCAACTCATAAGACTACCCCATTTGAATGTGTTCATTTTATACCTAGAAAGGTGAAGGGACTTTTATGAGTCCCATGGGTAGTTAGTAGTAGTGCTGGTGCTGGCCCTCGGACATCCCTTCCCTAAGTACTATCCTCCTTTCCCCCTTACTGCCTTCCTGATTTCGTATTTCCCCTTCCCCATGCTTCAGGCTATACCATTGTTGACAATTTCATCACAAGATTTCCATTCTCTGCTTCTGACCAAGCTGTTTCCTATGCTTGTTTTACTCTCTTACTTCTCTGTGTTAAATCCCACCCATCCCCTGAGATTTATTTAAAATGTCCTATCTTCCATGAAGAATTTCCTTAACACCCTTTCCAGAAGTTTTCTCTCCCACTGAGCTGTTAAAGCACATTAAATTGTTCCTGCATTGTTCCTACTTAGGTACTGGCCTGAAGGTCGAGCCAGATTATGGATGATATTGGGAAGAAAGATGCCATACATTTTTGCTCTCCTCACAGGATCTAGTCCATCGTTCTACATGGTCCTTATTTTATGTCTTTCCCTTGATGATGGCAAGGGGTGTTTTGGTGTGATTGGTTTATGTTAGCACCAGTTGACAAGGGGTGTTTTGGTGTAATTGGTTTATGTTAGCACCCTCTCTTCCTTTGTTCTGGTCTTCCTAGACCACTGCCCACATAGATCTATGTACGGAACTGGAAGTGAAATCCATGTGGATAAGGAGAATGAGAAACGAAGAGTAAATATGATTAGTTTGAGTGAACTGAAGACTGAAGGTAATTTAAAAACTACTTAGTCGGGACTTTCTCTAGACAGAGGCCTAGGTTTAAGATAAAAAACTTCTCAGAATAGATATTCCTCAAGCAGAGGAGCTCATTCTCATGAAGAACATACTTTATTGACTCTTTCATGGGATATATTTAAACATTTAATAAAGAACTAAATCAAGACTGAAAAACATTCTGAGTTGTTTTCATAGGGATGTGTCCCAAGACTAGAGAAAACCTTGTGGAGAGGAAGAAGAGTGTTAACTAATGGGATGAGGTTTTAGGAGTAGAGTGAAGGCACTTTCCCTACCCACCCCAGTATTGCTCCCAAAATACCTTTTCTCCCTTGATTATTAATACTAAAAAATAGTACTAACAAGTCATAATGTTTTTTAAAAGCCTAAAACTTTACATATAAAATTATGGAGAAAGTTACCTAAATACCCCTAGGACAGGTAATACATAGACTTAAAATTAAGTCAATTTAAGATAGAGGGAAGGAGAAAACAAAAAGGAACTCCAAGACTCTAAAAGGTGGTAGGGAAAGAAAGAAACATTATAAGGAAAGGATGGCATGCGTGGGTGGGTGGGTGGGTGGGGGGCAACAAGAACTTCATGCATTTGACAACTTTGCTGTGCCTAATGACACATACCAAGGGTGAGGTAATAATTCTAGGTCTCCACCTTTTGATTCCAACTTCTTTTTACTATAGAAGGTAAATACATATAATTCACAGAAACTGTCTTTTTATAAAACCCATCCAATTCAGTTGCAACCACTTATTCCCAGGCTCTGAAAGTTTTTCACATTGTAAGAGTCAAGTCTTCAGAATGCAATCTGATTTTCAACCATGTGGGTAAAAACATATTTTCCTCTTCTTTGAGTAAATTTCTGAATTGCTCAACTAAGTCATTTAAATGTATTACAATAAGGAATTTCTTAAATACGGACATATGAAATATTTATTTCCTTTCTTTTTCCAGAGTTAAAGGACTTAAAGTCCCATTTTAAACCCAAAGACAATGTAACTATCCAAGGACTCGAAAGACATGTTAGTTTCATATCCTTGACTCCATATTAAATTGTCTTATTAAAATGCCTTGCTAATGTGAACACTGTTTTGTAGTTCAACTACCTTCACACACTGTGAAACAGCTGTGCAAAGGTCAAGTACAGGAGGGCACTGTGAAAGCGCAAAACCATGCTATAGCTCCTTGCGCTTTTAGCTATTCTTATTCAGAAATTTCATGACATGATGTAATTTCCCAACTTACATTGCCCCCTTCTCTCTCTCTGTTTTTTTTTTTTAAACAGCTGTGAAACTAGGACCCATTTTGGAGGAACATCTCTCTGACTTGACAAGCTCAAGTAGTTTTCCAGGAAGATCTCTTATGTTAACTGTTTTAGTAAGTTAGTTTTTTAAAAAGATATAAAATTAAAAAACCTTATTCTTAAAAGTAAGCTTGCATTCTTCAATGAAATGTTTCTTCAAGCTTCTGTTTCTTTCATTTCCTTTCCTTCCTAAAAGTATTCATAGGCACATTTTGAATTGTTGTTGCATAATTTTTCAAAAAACAAAAGAAAATTAGTCTTCTATTTCTTTTCCTGACTGAGCTTTGCATATTTCTTCTGCACCCTGGCAAGGAACTGCTATGAGGAGCAGAGTCCTGGGGCTTCCTCCTCTCCTCTGCCTCCTGCCAGGCACATTTGAGGAGCTCCATCCTTTAAATTCCCCCCCTCCCCAACTGAGTCTTTCACAAGAGGACTTTTTTCTACCTCCAACTTCACATTCTTCTTCAATAGTTGACTGTGACTAGGAAAATAGGCGTACAACACATTTTGCATTCTCTGGATGTACCACACAGTAATTCTGCTGTCTGAAAACTCTGTAATGTCAATAATTGATGCACTTGAGAAGTGGTAATTAAATTAGTTAATTATGCTGGTAAAATTACATGCAATTATGTGACTGCAGGGTATGTTTAGTAAATTAGGCTTTCCCATACTCACTACATATTGTGGTGCCAATTTTGTTCCTTGATGATTAGGTAGCTTTTGATACTTCTTAATTGATTTAATACCTGGATCTTCATTAGCCCTTGATTGCTATGCTATGTATGTCTGACATTTTTTCTCTCTGATATTTTACTGAGATCGTACATCAGGGAAAATATATGTATGTGTTAGCAGATGAATCATACGTATATGCAAATCAATTCATGTTTTTATTTCAAATATTTAAATGTCAAAATGTTATCTTCCTCACTGCCCTCCCACCTTCTGGGAAATAGCTAATCCTAGGGATTGGTTCAAATAGAATGAAAGAACTTAACTCTTCTTGGACACTCTAAAAAAAAGGAAAAATGTCATGTTTATTTTGCTTCTAAAAGGTTAATACAAATAGTAGTAGGCAGTAATAGGAGGAAGCAAAAATATCAGAAATTTTAGAAGAGTTAATTATGTTACCACTTTAAATAAGAGGTAATAATATTAAAGTAAGACTCTTATCAATGAGAAGTTCATTGAAAGTTTACAAATGACAGAAACTGAAAAGCTGTCATTTCATCCGGGGAGGTTATAGTCCATTACAGGCTTCTCATGTGCATTAGTGAGCCTCCACGGGGCAATGAGATTGGCAGAAGAAGCCATTAGCCCTTTGGTGGAGCTTATAGAAGGAAATTCTTGGTGCAAGATTCTGAATCCAGAGTTGGAAGGAAGCCTGGGAATTGCTAGTTCTACTTTCTTTATAGAAGAGATGAAGAAATGAAATCCCATTCATGCCTTGTAGTTAGATATTCTCACAGAAAAGCAGTGACTAGGCTGGTTCCAGACTTTAAGCCTGTCGCCATTTGGCCAGTGGCAATATGATAAACATTATCATGGCTGTTTTCTATCCAGCAATAGTCAGCATCTGCAACTTTTCCTATATTGTACATACCACCTGTAATGTGAGCAATGAGGCATCTTTTTTTGTTGTTGTTGAGACAGCATTCTACCCTATGCCCTGAGGAAATTGCAATTGTGTCATAGCTCACTGCAACCTCAGACTCAGGCTGTGGGCATCCTGCTGCTTCAGCCTCCAAAGCTGAATCTGTTGGGATTACAGGTGCTTGCCTTGGTGCCTGGCTGGGTTTTTCCATTTTTTTCATGAGTCCTGGTCTCTGGCTGGGTTATTCTATTTTTTTCATGAGTCAGGGACTCTCTCTCACTCAGGCAAGCCTTGAACTCCTGAGTTCAAGCAATCCTCCCACTTCAGCCTCCCACAGTGCTGGGATTACAGGTGTGAGCCACTGCGCCTGGCAGCAATGAGGCATCTTAAGACAGAGGCACTTTCTGGGGAGGAAAACAGCATTACTGGTGTTAAAAGAAACAAACAAGGTTGGCCACTATTTGGGGCTTCTGTCCTTCCTCTCAAGCCAGGGAGATAAATAGACAGATTTCTCTCTCCTCTACAAAGCCTCTGCTGGTGTATTGATTCCATGATCATTAGACAACTGTATCTGAAACGGATGGAGTGTAAAGAGCACTGCACATTTTTACAGATGTTTTCGTTTGTTTCTCAGGCAGATGAAAAGAAATATTACTGATAAATGATAATCATAATTTTCATTTATATGATGCTGTACACTATGCCAAGTATTGTCACATCTTTTACCTTGGCTGTTTTTTATGTCCACTGTGTAGTGACCAATAGCAAGAATTATTTCACTTTCACAGATTATTTTGAATCTAACTCACAAATTTTGCAGGATTTGAATAGAGTGTAGTTGAGCATCATCATCCAGTCTGGTAAGGACAAGTGATATGTGTATTTAGTCATTCTCGTGCCTTAAAAATTCAATTTTTAAACAAAACTCATCTTTGATTTCTTCCAGGACATTTTCTCTAAATCCCTCTAGGCTTGAGTAAGTAATCCCATAATACTGGTATATATCTCCGTCACTGCATTCTTTCTTTATTTTAGATTTTTCTGGTCACATATTCACATGTATCACTAGTTAGTAAAGTTCCTGATGGGAGATGCTCTGATAGATTTGCTTTCCTACCACTAACTGTTAACTCAGGGCTTAGGTCTGATAAATGCCCAGGCTGTGGTAGTTGAATGAATGAGTGACTATTGGCCTAGAAAAATCAACATTCTTATCGTTATTGGGTAACATTTAAATTCTTATCTCTGCATTTTCTGCCTAAGAGATACATGTGTCTATCATTAGGACTATCCAAAGGTTTTTCCGGTACTTATTAAATTGGCATGTTCTAGCAAAGGTTTTTGCTTTTTTTTTAAAAAAAAAGGCTAATACTTAACTGAATACAAACTGAAATGCTTTTATGTTGAAAATTCTTATTTTATTAGTTTCCAGTTGACTTTCACTCTTCTGGTTCTATCTGCTCCAAAAGTACATGAACTTTAAATATAATCATAAAACGTATTCAATCTCATTTGAGGCATTTAAGCCATCAAGGCATTTAAGGCATTTAAGCATTAGTTTAAAATACCAGTTGCATTTAAATGTTTTTCCTAGCATCTTAATTAGAATACCCTATATGAATATATTTTAATATTTTCCATTTCAATTAGCGCGGATATAAGCGGAAGACAAGTAAAACAAAGAAATCTTTGCTAAATCTTACAGATTTATAATGACTTGGGAGAAGAGGGAGGAGTCATGAAGAGCAGAGGAGAGCAGTGGGGAATTTGAGGAGGCACTAACAGAGTATTGATGGAAACCCTGCTGCTTCCCATTAGCCCTGCCAAGAAGCAGGCAATAACACCACCTGTCTGTTTGGCAGCCACAGGTACCTACACATGGTTCATGTTTTTTTCCCTCTCCAGATTTCAAGATTTAGATTGGAGACACAACCAGTTAAATCAACAGGTGAAATAAAATGTTGCAAAGCAAAAATCTACTCTCAGCCTTAGTGCCTGGGGAAGGGAGAGGTAACCCCGAATTCTCTCCATGCTCCATGCACCCTGCAAGCTCTGTAAGAGCTTCTTGTCTAAAACCTTGTCTTGTTCTCTGGGTTGTGGCCAAGCCAGCAAGCTATCCTGTTAGCTGGCATGATGCCATTGTAACAGATGGCCAGGAGTGTAGGCAGAAAATAAACTATGTTGGAGCATCGCAAGTAAGTGCTGAGGGCGAGAGCTGCAGACACAAGCCCAGGGTCTGTCTGTCCATTAGTAAACCCTGAGCTCCTGAGCAAAGCAGGGATAGGGAACATTTTCATCTTCCTCTTTGCTTTTACTGGCTTTAGACAGAAACCGTAGCATTGGTTTGTTTGTATTTCAGTGTTAGGTTTTCTGCTTCAACTCTGATGTGTATAGGTGTGTGGTCTATCTAAACAGGATGATGAAAAAGACAGAAATATTCTCAAAGAAGCCAGTATTTTTAGTTTGTGCAACCTGCCCATTTTCTACTGCACACTGTGGCCAGATTCACCCCTAGGGCACAGCTTGGATCATATCTCTGCTTTCCCACACCTTTGATGATGATGATGATGGTGTCAGTGATGATAGTAGTAGTGGTTGCTATTTTTTAATCATTTCCTACGAACATAATTTTCATACTTCATAGATTAATTGGTTCAGAAAACCAACTTCCTCCTGAATGTCCTATAAGTAATAAGCCAGAATTGGGATCTGGGTTTATTATATGTGCCTTACTCTAGGAAGAGCCTACATTTGCAAATATAAACACTTGTATTGGCCAGAGATTCCCTGGAAATTTCTTGGTGAAATTTAACTTACAATTTAATAAGACACAAACTTTTATTTTAACTCAAGGTTTAACTAAAAGTCTAATACTTTCAGTTTCAAGATGTTTTTCTGTTATTTAATTTTTTAACGGACAATTTTTTATGAAAAACCAGGTCGAAGCGAATGAGGACCAAGATAAACCATGTCTCAACAAAAATACTAGATTGACCTTATACAAGGCCTGACAATTAAATTCATGAACTCATCTTAGAAAAAGTGCTACATACTTCATTACTGAATATCACAATGGTCACCTTCAAAGTACTCCCCTTGGCAAGGTTTGTACCCAGACTAGCACCTAGTCCACCCGTCAAAGCAATTTTGAAACTCTTTTTCTGGACTGGCCAGCAAAGCTGTCATCCTATTACCCTGGAGGTCCTGAATATCAGCAAAATGTCTTCCTTTCAATATTTCTTTTATCTTCCGAATGACAAAAAAGTCACTGGGGGACAGATCCAGGTGAGTAGGAAGGTGTTCTGATACAGTGTTCATTTACTGACTAAGAATTCCTCATAGAAAGCGCCATGTAAGCTGGTGCGGTATGATACAAGAGCCATGAGCTATTGGCCAAGATTTTCAGTTAAGATTTTCCTATTTCTCTATTGATGTTTATTCGGTCTTCTATGCTTCTCACAGGCAGCCAATGATTTTGACTCATAATTGGAAGAATTTTAGCAATGTTTTCATCAATTCTTTTCATTACTGGCCACACTTACCACTCTTCAATAGTGATACTTTCTCTCCTCTCAGAAAAATGTTTAATCCATTTGTATACTGCCATTTTCTTCAAGGAATTATCTCCATAACCTGGGACTAACATATCCCTGATTTTACTTCCACTGTTGTCAAATTTAACAAGAAATTTAATGATTGTTCATCGCTCTAATTCAAGCTCTGACTTTCTCGTGATGGCACATAAAAACACACAAGAACAATAATGAATGTCACTCAGCAAGACACTGCCACATGCTGACACGAACACAGCTATGAGATACTCATATACCAAAGTTATGACACTTTACCGAGCTGTTTGTACAGTGATGCCAGTGTAAGTGCATGTCATGAACTTAATTGTCATGAGTAAGTCATTATAAAAAACATTTCTTATTTATTTTGAGGAACTGATAGTCTGCTTTTAATCAAATGGCTTATCTATTTTCTATGTACCCACCTGTGATATATATCAGAAATCAGTAAGTACAAAGGGACAAGGATCATTTAGATTAGTTTTTAGAGGCTGAGGCTCCAGTTTTTAATCTTTTCCATTCTTGAAAGTCTGAAAAGAGAGGTGCTAATAATACTAATCTTTCATACTTTAAATCTGAATCTCTTCTAGCAGTTTCTCTTTTCCTAGAAAAAAAGAAAATTATATACTTGAAGATAATTATTCTCTATCAGCTAGCTACCGCTGCATAACAATCACAAAAATCTTTCTGACAAAAAACAAGTAATCATTTATTCTTACAGACTTGATGGTAGACTGAGGTTTGACTGACTGAGGCTGTGTAGTCTGGTAAGGGCTCACATGTTCTCTCAGCTTCCAGCTGGGTCAGTGGTTAGCTTGGGCCAGTACTCAGCAATCACAGAAGAGCAGAAGGACAAGCCCAAGCCCCACCACCCAAGACTTTGGTCATATTACTTCTACTGACATTCCATTGGCTGAAGAAAGACCCATCTTCAAAACCAAAGTGGGGAAATATCTTGACTTATTTTTTTCTAGGAGAACATGCAGCTAACATGGTTAAAGACGATGGTAAAGGGAAGGGTGAAGAATTTGAGCCATCAGTCCAGTTTCTGCCCATTCTTTGTTGCATGCCCATTGCTATTGTTGCTTTACACAAGTACGTACTAGGATGGCCATGTTGTTGTATCAGATCATTTATTACTATTTCCACAAAATGCAAGTCTCAGCTTTGTCATCTGCTCAACATCCATTGTTAAGAATATTTTAAAGATGGTATTTTCCACTTTCAGGGCCATCTGATAAAATCCTTTTCCAGGAAGAAATTATCATCACAGAAATTGTGCTCATCTCAGTACACAAGGCCCCTCTGCTCTAGCTCTTTAGAATCTGAATGCTATGTGTTCTACCCAGCCATGTATAAAATATGTCCTTTTGGCGTGAAGAATAACTTCCTGATTGGGATTGAGCTGAAATTGGCTCCTCCTTTGGGCAGAAACATAAATGATATCACACTTCCTGTGAAACATTTACATCTTCCCTGGCTGCATCACCTGAAAATTTTGCTTTGTCATCACTTCATACCCTCAAGTCCTCTTTATTGCCATTCAGATAAGATCTTGATGGGGGAGAGAGAAAGTGTGTGTATGTGTGGGTGTATGTTGCTATATTTGTATGATTGAGCAGAACATATTTATTTTATAATTAAGCATAATCTTTATTTCTATAATAACAGTTCCGTTGTGTGCATCCCATGTCCATTAATAAGTATAAAATATTAATTTGTGATTATGTTTCATTTTCTTAGAATGAATAAACACACACACACACACACACACACCTCAGTGACCACTACTTATGTTTCAATCACTATATGTTTTAAATTCCCAATCTGAGGACCTGTGAGAAATGTTATAATTTAAGATCTTTGCTCACATCTTATTTTCATGTTAACCAGGCAGAACAGGCTGATTCAGATGTTTGGGAGCATCAGAGTACTTAATCTGTTACCACTGCTTTGCCTCATATCATGTTCTAGACTTCTTAGGAGCAATCTTTATTTATTTTTGGAGCTCACAGATTGCATTTGAACGAGTCAGGAATATTTTCCAGCTTATTTTAGTGAACTTACTCATATTTTGCCCAAGTGAAGAAAAAATACGCTGTTTCAAGAGAGTTAGTATTAGTGGCATTCTAGGGGTAGAATATTATTTTACTTGATCACCCCAAAGACAAAAGAAATTCACATAGTTGTCTGGTTTTGCACATGCTCCTAAAGGTGTGGATATGCCAGAATAAGCACATTTCTAGTAGACAAATTAAGACTAAGCTTTCATGGAAGTCTTTGGTGTTAATTTTATGCTCCATACCTGAATACTTTGTGTTTTTTAAGTCTTCTTTCTTGAGTGGGTTAATAAACCCACAAGTATTACTTCACCTTTAAGAGCTACTTGGGTGATAAATTTGACTCAAAGCCTGTTCTACCAGTGATGTTGGGGTTAGTTGCCTGGTTATTTGTGGTTATTTCTACAGCATCTGTGGATTCCGAGATTGGTAGTTTGTTTCATCAGAAGCATGTGTCATACATTTTTATTAACTTACTGAATGCAGGTGTTTCCTAATTATTGGTTTGATTAACTATACATACATCAAATTAAAACAGAATAAACAAGCCCCTCTCTGGTTACTCGTTTTTCCATACCCATTCCCATTATCATATCCCTGGGCACTTTTTAAAGTAAAACCAAATGGTTGACCACTATCTTGTTTAAATTTAGTAGAACCTCAAATCACTTCGGACCTCTCTCAGTGCCAGGTACATACAATACCTGTATAGAATAGTTTGTTGAATGAATACATGAATATGACAGAGTGTGCACAAGTGTCTATGAATACTGTTGATATAAATGAACACCATAAATGCTGGGACCATGGATAAAACATCCATTTTTGTTTTTACTGTTATTTTAAACTTCCCTTGCAGATATTACTCTCAGGCATTCAGAGACTGTTTGAAGCATTGTGCATCAGGAGGAAAGAGAGATAAAGAAGCTAACAGGAACCAGATCTTTCAACCCATTAATCAACCTACAATTCCTATTAAGGCAGGTAAAACAATGAATAGCATAATGAAAAAATTTTTCCTATATCATAAGCATATTTAAAAGCTAAAATCAGTGGCTTTTATCCCAGGGCCCAGCAGAGATACTTCTAAAAGGCAGGGAAGTTTGAAGACTCTCATTAAGGAGATGTCGCCTGCATGCACAGATAAAACAGGAGAGAAAAATGTATCTAAATTTCCAACGAAATGTAGCCTATATCCTTCCTCCCTTTCTGTCTCTCTGAATGATTCTCTAAGTTGCAATAGGAGTAAAATGGAGCTTGAAATAGACAAAATGGGACTAGAGCTTTTTTTCATGTAATATCTTAATGGAATTGCTACTCCCTGCCTTAAGTTTCCAGTTAATATCCTTATTTTTAATAAGCACCACTATTCTATTTTAGATACTTCATGCTCAGGGTATTCAGAGGATATGTTTATTTGGTTGTGCCTTACCCAGTTTGGTTAGGTATCACTTGTACTTGTAGGTTTTAATGGAAATGATAGCTAAAATGTGAATGAATGCCTCCTCTGTAGGTAAAACTAAGCCTAGAAGCCAACAGTTAGAGCAGTTAAATATGCACCAGTTCTCATAAAAAGAGCAGCCACAGGCAACGAAGCCTGGGCTAAATGCACAGAACCAGAAAAAGCCAGTCCAGTCACCTGCGCAGTCTGCGTGCCTGCCTAACCCTTGACTGACGCTGCCCTTCACCCCATGAACAGATGCTCACACCCACGCACATCCTATAGCCAAAACGAGAGCAGTTCTCTTTTTCTCTCTTTCCCTCCTCTAGCAAAAATGTCAGCTCTCTTTTTGTAAAGCACATTTTCTAAAAATCATGCATCACTATTGGAATTCTCCAAATCACATTTCAGATTTCAGAAAAGAGTGACTCCGAAGAGTGACTTGCACTTTAAGCATGAAAGGTGACAGCCAAATGACCTATGTATCCAGTTCACCAGGCTAACTTTAAGTTTTTGAAGCTCCTAAAACTGCCACTCCTTAAAAAGCAAAACTAAGATTGAACCAGAGCACAAAACATGTTTTATCATCCAGTGCCCTAATTCAAAACCATGGCCAATCTCATGAGGGGACTTCGTAAGGGAGTGGAAGCCTCTTGGTTTTAAAGTTGGCACCTTGATAAGCTTTCTAAGGCGATGTGGGGTGATCTCTAAGCAAACTGTAGTCACTCACTTCTTTTACTGATTTCATGAGTAGGTTCCAGGTCCTGTGCTGACTTACAGAGACTGCAGAGGCATTAAGATACACATAGTCCCTGTCTTCAAGGAGTTCATAGTGTAGCAATGGAAATAGACATAAACATAAAAAATTATAAAATTATGCATTACTATATAAATGACTTATGGGAAATAAGTTGTGGAGAGATAAAAATGGGTCCAAGTAATTCAACCCCAAGGTGTTGAAAAGGCTTCACAGAGAAGGTAACAGTTAAGTCATGAGGGATACATAGTGACTTAGCCAACTGAAGAGAAAAGCACGTGGAAAGACCTACTGTGTGTGACACAGGACAGGTGGCTCCCAGACCTGCTGCCTTAGCCTCAGCTATGTTGGTGCCACAGGGGCCTTGGTGTCTCCTTCCCTGTGTCCTGCTGACTGGTCAATTTCATATCAGGCCTTGTTTTCTTTCCCCCCTTTCTGGCTGAAGGGGAAAACCCACCTTTTCTGGGGCTGATCAGTTTCACGGCCTGGTCAATTTCATGTGCCTTTCCAAGGCCTGAGAGTGCTGGCACCCCCCCCCCCCAAATGCATAGCTGGCTTTAACTTTAGAAGACCTAGCCCTAAAAGTAAACATTGAGTTCTGGCAAAACAACTCCCTGTGACTTTATATACCCCTGAGCAGAGAGCCCAGAGACAGAATCTGGAGAGGGATCAAGAGAGCTTGTTCCCCACCTTGGTTATCTCTGCTAGGAGCTTTGGTTTTTGTAGTTTCTGTAGTCTTTGTTTCTGTGAATAAATCCTGTCTTACCGCTGATCTGTGGTCCTGGGATTCATTCTTTGAATTGTGGAGATCATAACCTGAAAAACCGGTATCATGTGGATGGCATGTAGTTAACTAGGACTGACATATAGGGTGGAGGAGACTCCAGATTTGCACCATCCATCCCTAAGGTAGCCAGAAGTATGTATGGCTATTTACATTGAAATTTGCTAAAAGAAAAAATATTAAGCATTTAGTTCCTCAGTGGCACCAATCACATGTCAAGTGCTCAATAGCAACATGTGGGTACTGGTTATCATGTTGGACAGTGAAGATATAGAGTATGTCCACCATCAAAGAAAGTTTCAGTGGATGGTGCTGGTGCACAAACCAGGCAAGGAGTCAGGGTTGGCCAGAGATGGGGCACAGTGAACCCAAAGATGTAGTTGAATCTATGAGTATGAAAGAGAAAGTAAAAAATGAGGAGAGAAGAAGGAGACCTCTGATGTACATCACCATTTGAGAGGTGGACATGGGAGAAGATGGTATTAGCAAATGAGCCAGAAAGAATCAGTGAGAAGAATGGAAAGCAGGGAAATCAGACTCCCCAAAGTCCAGCAAGGTGAGTGTTTGGGGAAACCCACAATTGTCAATGATGTCAGTATTTGAACTTTTATAAATTACCTAGTTGGATATGGCCAACAGTCAGAGAGCTCAGGAAAGAGGTCGAGAATTCTGATGAGATCAGATCACGGGAGCTGGAGGAGATCAACCAAGGAAAACAATGCAAACGGAGAAGGACCATGAATAGAAAAGAATATCAGGAATTCGGAATATCCAGAAAGATGGAAAAAGCAAGGTCTCATTTAAAGAGTGAAAAAAATTGGTCTTAAAATGCGTGAAGATCACTATTTCCTCAAAGGTAAAAGAGAATGACAATAGCACAAAGGGAATGTAGTAACAGCATAAAGAAATTGTGAAGAAAAAAACCTCATGACAACTGAAAATTGACCATTGTACCTAGTAATCAGGAGGTCATCAGTGCTATTAGTGAAAGTTTGTTAAGTGGATGTGTGTGTATGTTTTTGGACTGAATGTAGTGAGACAATAGATCGAAATAAGCAGTGAACTGAATGGTGGACCCCAAAGAGCGTGGCCCTGCTAACACCTCAATTTCTGATTCTGGTCTCCAGAACTGTGAGAAAACGAAGTTCAGTAGCCTTCAATCAGCCAGTTTTTGTTAATTTGTTACAGCTGCCACAAGAAACTAATACAAAGGGCATTTAGGAGACAGCGAGGAATAAAGAATGGAGACAGAGTTTTCACAAATGGTTACAAGTTCAAGTTTTCAAGGCACAGGGAGATAAAGGAACTGGTTGAAAATGAAAGTGGGAGAGGAAAAATTTGGTGATTGGGGGATGATGTGCTCAGAGTTCTAGGTCAACACACAGTGTACTTCCCTGTGTCTCCCCCACACCTACGGAACCTGCTGTCCACGTTGATTGTAATATTTCACTCTTTATTTCCATTCTTTTTTACATATGTTTATCCATTTTAGCTCACTTCTCAAAGCAGGTTAAAATCCCTTTCATTCTTTTAGCTTTATGGTGTACATCTCTTTTTATTTTCTAAACCTAATTAAATACCTCAGTCTTGGGATAAATTCTGGTAACTATGATTTTTCATTTTTCTCCTATATATTCAAGCTCTCTGACTTGAATCCTTCTAAATTTCATCTTGGGATCATAACTCATCTCTTTCATTTGTCTTTCAATGAGAAAGTGAAGGTTATCCAACAAGAACTTTCTCAATTCCTCTTTGTTCCACATCACAACCTCTTTATGCTGTTAACAGATTCTGTCATTTCTTTTTATCTTTGAGGAAGTAATTACCTTTCCCCTTTTTAAGACAAATTTTTCCACTCTTCCAAATGAGACTTGCTTTTTCCATCTTTCTGAATATGTGTTCTCCCTGCCTCGGTCTCCCCGATAATCTATTCATATGCCTCCTTTTGCATTCTTTTCCTCGATCTCATCCAGCTCCTGTGGTAATCTTAGTGTAATTCTAAACCTCTTTCCTGAGCTCTCTGACTGTTGACAATACCCAACTATCAATAGATAATTTATAAAAGTTTGAACATTGACATTAAATATACACTTACCATCTTTCCCTCCAATATCCTGTTTTTGTTGATATAGTGGAAATACTCTTAGCCATGTAGATTTGAAACCTGGTAATCAGCTTTAAATTTGGGCTTTCCCTGGTCCACTTCCCTCCATCTATAATCATGAAAGATTGTGGTGCTTCCACCTTACAGATGTCTAAAGGGCATTTGTAGTTACTAACATAGGCACTGGGATAGAATGGAAAGAGCACTAGACTTGGAAACAGGAGACTTGAACCGAAGCCTGGCTTGATCACTTAGTTCCTCTGTGACCGCTGGAGGTCACAGAACTTCTCTTTGCTTCAGTTTTCCACCTGTAAAAAGGTGATAGGATAGGTGAAAGGTCAAAGGATTGTTGTGAGGTTATAGAAGCTAATATCCATTAAATTTCTTTGTAAATTCCAAAGTGAATGCTTTGATTTAGTTGTTGATATAGCCAGGTATATATTTCCCAAAGTTTCACTCTTGGGGAGAAAAAAACTTATAAAAATAAGAAGATTTGATCCTCATTTGGCTGTGTGCAGGGATTCATGCCTGTAATTTTAGCACTTTGGGAGGCAGGAGGATTTTGAGATCAGGAGTTTTGATACCCCCCTAAGCAAAATTAGCCAGATGTGGTGGTGCAAACCTACAGTCCCAACACTCCGGCAGATTGCTTGGGCCCAGGAGTTTAAAGTTTCAATGAGCTATGATGATGCCATTGCATTCTAGCTCAGATGACAGAGGGAGACCCTGTCTCGAAAAACAAAAACAAACAAACAAACAAAAAAAACCCCTCTTTTGCAACAGGCAAACTATTGTCAACAGTTCTTAATGGATCAAGTTATGTGCTAATTTTATAGTTTTTTTATAAACTATAAATATTATTTAAATATAAATAAAATATAATAATATTTTATTAATTTTAAATAATGTGAATCCTTCTGAAACTGCAATTCTTGTGGGTAATTTTTAAGACAATTATTGGAAATTGCATGTGTTCCAAACTGTGTTACTATCCTTTCATATTTCCCCCCCCCGGAAAACCTAGACATCGGAAGGGTCCACTTGACATTGCACTATCTAGTCTTAGCTGATGATGTTGGGGTCGAGACAAAAGTTTCTCCTAATTTCTGTGCCTTCATTACCAGCAGCCCTGTCCATCTGGACACCCTACTTACTTCTGTGTGCTGAGAGAACTTGAAGACTGAAACTGCTGACCAGGCCTCTTTGGTTACTCAGACTCATTAAAGCATAAACCAGGTAGCGGTAACACTGCCATTATGAGTGTCAGAATTAGGTTCTTTACCCTTATTGGGATCCCCAGTGTTTGGCTGGGACTTAGAAGACTTTACCTTGCTAAATGAAAATGATATAGTGTGTAATTTGTTCACTTTATTCTTTAATTTGCTCCTACTTGTTCAACGTACTTAGAACGTAGGTCTAATTCTGTGACCTTCAGTTGACAATTCTTTTTTTTTTTTCAATCACACTTATGTAGCATAATGGATATCAACAAAATGAAGTGAGGTCATGTATTTCTTTTCTTTTCTTTCTTTTTTTTTTTTTTTGAGACAGAGCCAAAAGCTGTAACCCTGGATAGAGTGCTGTTACATCACAGCTCATGGCAACCTCCAATTCCTGGGCTCAATCGAGTCTCTTGCCTCCGCCTCCCAAGTAGCTGGGACTACAGGCTCCCACCACAAGGCCCGGCCATTTTTTGGTTGCAGCATCATTGTTGTTTTGGCGGCCCGGGCTGGATTCAAACCCGCCAGCTCAGGTGTATGTGGCTGGCGCCTTAGCCCATTGAGCCACAGGCGCTGAGCCAGGTCATGTATTTCTTAACTAAAATGTATCTGACATGACAATTGGCCTGATGTGAATACCTTTTGGAGTAGAGATAGCTACCTCAGAATGTGGCTCTGCTTATATTTAAATATAAAAGAGAACTCTGTCTTCATGTGTATGCCAGTGTTTCACTTTTTGGCTTTTTTGGCTAAGACCAAGTATAGCATAATGTGTGTCATTGGCATATGGGTACATTCAAAGAATGATTTTTTTCACTATGGGACACTTTTCATTGAACAAGATCTTATAAGTGGCCTTGAGCATACGATGTAAGGCAGGTAACCTCTTCAGAGTCCACGCTTTCCTGATTCTATGCAATTCAATTAGGGACAAACCCAAACTCTAGTTCTTCTGTTCTTATGCAGTGTTTAATTGTACAGATTCCATAAAAAAATCACTTAATATAAAGAAAACAAATACTCTTTTTTATTGCCACCCTAAATACTTTTGCTGGCAAATGTTTTTGGGGGTGTTTTTTATTTATGGATTTTTCACAATGCTGGAGAGCTTTTGTCTTTCTTAGTGCTTTATATTTCTAGTTGTGGGATGATCATTTTCTGGTTGGTTTCACATTGAGCTCTTTCAGAACTAGTTGGAGTAGTAATAGTTTCATACTGTTTATACTTTCTCCCCCTGAGTCCTTTGTTAAATCTTTTTCACTCTATCAGCGACACTGCAGTATCTTACGCTATACATTCCTAGGCTATTAACTTTGGGCATTGCTAATGATTTCTTTTATATGTATCTACAGCACATAAAACATGTAAATGTTTCTTGTTAAAACTAGAGAACTCAAAACACAATCAACCCTATCAGCAAAAGAAAAAAGAGCTGGAGATTTTCTTTTTCCAAGTGAGAGTGCGAGAGAAACAGGTTTGTAAAATGCCAGTGTTGGAAAACAAAGTAAATTATAAAAGACCCCTAAAGGGAGAGATTTAGTTTTCTTAAAACACAGTTTCTTTGGCATTTCATTCCTACATTTAAAAATTTTAAGACAGCAACACATTTGAAACGTCAACAGTAGCAACCTAACGATTTTCTGACAAAATGAGTTTCTGTAAGGCTGGAAGGAAGGATAGGTGGAGGAATGTCAAAGTCACCTTCAATCCTACATCATTGTGCTGTAGTACTTGTCAAGGAGATCGAGGGAGTATCTCACCTCAGCCCTGTGAGAATTTAGCCTGAAAGTGGCGTGTGCAATGTAACTGGAAAACAAGCCCTCTTGGGGGCAAAGTTTAGCAGCAAAAGATTTAAGGAGCAGCATGAGTCAGGAATCCTACCCCAAGTACAAGAAATGGAACCTACTGGAATACAAGCAACTGGCATTTGCAATTTGCCCCTTTTCAGTGAGTATCTTTGGATGCCACTGGGCTCCTGACTCCTGGCTTTTGGGTGTGTGTGTGTGCATTCAGGTTTTTGGAACAAACAGGATGATTCAGGAAATATCTTTCACTTGGAGGTGGAGACATAAACACCTGACTTGGCCATTTTCAGACCAAACTGTCCATGGGATAAGGGTAGATGGAATGGAGAAGGGAGTAAAAGAGAAAGAAATGGGGTAAGAGGAGAAGTCACATAGGGAGAGGATGAGAGAGGAGAGAAAAATTGGGGAAACAAAGGCAGGGAAAAGAAGAGACACGGTAAGGGAAGTCAGATTTTCGCTACAACTTAATCGGTCTTAAACTACAAAGGTAGTGATATGAAATATACAAAAATGAGAAACACAAAGTATTTATTGGGGTTGCCCCAGAAGCATACAGATGACCACATTTGCTGGGGTACCGCCCCGCCGAGAACTGACTTCCTTTGGGGCAATGGGAGGCACTGTAGCAGCCTCTTGCTCTGTTCTTACTGGAGTTCTTCTGCTTTCCGGAAACGGTTCCAAATTAGTAAAGTCAGCAGGTGGGAAGCAACACCACTGTCGGCTTTCCATGCCAGGAACCAACACTGGATACACTGGAGAGTTACAGTTGGTCAAACCCCATCTCTGCCCATTAAAATGGATCAGAGAGGCCAGGCTCAGAGCAATCTCACCCACTCTCTTCTGTCTCTGTGAATCCCTTGTGGTGGGGAGGTGATGGAGAAAGAACAGAGATTAAAAAACAGAACAAAACAGAAATCATGATTGTTATGTTTTCTTCTCTTTTTAAACATATTTATTGACCTATTCAGAGTTCTTGTCTTAAATTTCCCATCTTAAGGATCTGGTTTACTGGCAGAGATATTTTCCCCAAGTAAAACTGGGCCCTTTCTTAAAAAGCTACATGTTCAAGGTTAATGCTGCGGTTGTCTATCTTGGCCTTTTTGGACACTGAACGGAGAGAGCTAATCAGTGGATCTGTTGTCTCTAGGAAACCGAGAAGGAAAACAATCAGCTCTGTTCTCTCAGGGCCGAGGGAGTGAACTGTAATAAGGGAGCTCAGGAAAGCTCAGGGCGCCGCAAGCCTCAACACACAGGTTAGCACCGCCCGCGCGCTGACCCGGCTCACAGGTGCGCGGTTGCCAGGTAACGCTCGCCTGGGGCTTCAGGGTGCTGCTCGACGCCCTGCAGTTGGACTTGGAGAGGCAAGGGCATGGCCGGGGGCGGTCGGGGGAGGGGGGCGGGCAGGGCAAACCGAGTCGCCTTCAGGGCAGCTGGCAGAGCAGCTCTTCCTCACCTCTGTCGCAAATTGAAACAGTTGCTTCGCCCTGAATAGCTGATCTTCCTCCTCTGCTGCCTGAGCCGTGAAAGGCATCTGATTAGCCATGATCTTACAGATGCAGAAGCGGAAAATGAAACCCCTACTGTGCATTCCAGAAAGCCCACTGTATATATAACATATAGGGAAGAAGGTGTGTGTGTGTGTGTGTATTTCTGTCCTTTATAAAATTATATTCTAAAAATTCCTCTCAAACGTGGGCAAGTCCACATTCTCCTTAGGAATTCTTAAAGTTTTGGTTTTCCTTACCCTCTCTGGCCCTCCCTTCTTACACAGATGTAGGTCAGATCCTGAAGCATCCCATCCTCACTTGCATATGGTCCTCATGTAGAGTCTGCCATTTCCCAAATCACATATCTGGCAAATTCATAAATCTAGAACACCTTGTTCCCAAATAATGCCAGAGGTGTAAGAACCTGCTTTGTCCTAGGCTAACGTTGCCCTGTCTCTTGGTGGGTTGCAGTAGTTACTGGCCAGGGTGTGTGATCTTAGGGATCTGCAGTTCATTCCATGTGATCCAGAAACTTTATGTAAAGGGACAGGCGGGGTGTCCCCGGCTGCAGCAGAGTATGTTGTGCATGGTGGTCTTGGACTGGAATTAATTTACAAAGAAAGGACCTGTGTCTTTCAGTATCTGCACTGGTAGGTTAGGTTTAGAGAAGGGTGAATATCGGAAAGCAGCCTTTTCATCCATGGCCTGTCTTTACAGCTAAGTCTTTCTGAAGTCTGGAGCCTTACTTTTTCACCTTGGGATATCTGTATGTTCCTGAATTCAGTAGGATGAGGAAAACATGAGTTATCTAATAAAGCAGTGGGAAAGCTAAGAGCTTGAGGTTGAAGCAGAGGCAGCCAAACTATCTTGATGCCACCTGGAATCAGGCAGGCCAGTGGGGAGATCACGCAGGCTCACCTTCCTAGCTCGAGGGCTATCATTCTGCTTTATATGTTTGAGTCACTGTGAGTGAGGAAAGATTTATAGGTGTTCTTTCAACGCATACTCAACAAATATTTACTGAACGCCTACTCTATTCTGAGCTCCGCAGTGTATTTAGAGACCAGAGCTGCAAACAAATCATTCTTCCTCGTAATTCTTCAATGCTGCTCTTTTTAACTGCCTCTAGACCACATCCTAAGTATCAATCCATGTATTGATTGAATACTTACATGTGTAAGGCTCTTACAGGCTGACATTGTCAATGTTTGCGAAGTCTAAGACCTGTCGACTTGGAGGCAGCTTCTTTTCTCTGGGTGTGTACTTTCATGTACCTTGCATTAGCGTGCAACCAAGGTTGAGATTTTATTTAAAAAATTGTTTGTAAGTCAAAATCAAACAAACAAAACTCCTAACTATGACACACAGAGAGCCCAAGAGTGGAGAAAGAATGTTTCAAGGTACTTTTTAGGAGTCCACCCAACCTGCTGCTAGATTCTGATTTTATAGGGTTTTAGTATCAAAAGTAGATTAGTAAAGGTGGTTTTAAAGAAAACTGTAAATACTTTTCTAATGATCTTAATAGGTCAGTAGAAGAAATTTTTTCTATTTGATCATAACTAACTCTAGCGTCTAAAATATGGGTTAAGATACCTAGTTCATTAAGGAGATGCTGTATTTGGCATGAAAAGTGAAAAATATGGTCTTTGGTACGCTAAGTCATCACCAATGATGTTATATCTCAAATGTGTGAATGAGGAAAATACAACCTTTGTAAAGCCTTTGGCACCCAACCAGAGATTCATACAGTGCCAAAGATGAGGGTTTGGGAGAAGAGCTTCACTTTCTGAACATGCCAGCTCTGGTTAGTGGGAAACCCAGTGAAGTGGGAGCACATGGTTTTAAGTGCAGCTTGTGGAGCTTGGTGGGTTTCCAGAAAGAATTTAGCCTTGCTGATTCTAGGCAAAATCTAGATTCTGATTCAGTGTTACCCAATCTTTCTAAAGTCAAAACTCCCATAAATGCTTTGTCATTCTATCTTCTATAGAGGCCAAATCAGCCAGAAATATTCTGTTGTGAATTCTCTGTCTCAAAGGCACTTAGGTATATTAAATATGCTTTATCAAACTGTTTATGTCCCCCTAGGCAAACCTTCTGGGAACTCTAATATGGTTCCATTAACTAGAAGGCATAGTACAGTTTGCTTTGGACACTCTTGCCCTGGTATAAATATTATCGTTTTGTGCCCCTTTCACTCTTAAGTGTTTGAACACATATGTTTGAACAGTGAGGTATATGATCACCTTATCTTTAACCTGGATCTTATTCTCCTACCAGTTAAGAATAACTCTTCTGTGCTGATCCAGATCTTGTCTCTATATATCTATGTGAATTTGGGTAAATCCTCTAATCTCCCTGGGATTCAGTATGGCCATGTAAGGACAGATGTTATTTACTTCCTCCCCATACTATCAATGAAATACTAGTCACATCGATCAAATTATCTGATCACCATTTTGAGAGCCTATTTTTCCCTCATGGATAGATGGGATAGCTGGGTGCTGAAGGATCTGTCATAATCAACAGCTAGAAGGTAGAGTTCATGCCATTCTAAGAAGTTTGGGTTTTATGCTAGGCAAAGGAGAGTCAACAAGTTTTATAATAGGTGAATGATGCTGATTAAATGTTTGCTTCAAAAAAAGCATATAGTAATAATCTAGGTGAGAAGAAATGGAAATCCTCACAATGAATTTTGAACTCCATATCTGGGAAGTCTTGAAATTAACATCTTATTGAGCTCAAATGACAGAGAACCATTCGCAGTGAATTTCAATCACATTCCTATCACCTCTACTCAATTCTCTTAAACATAGGCCATCAAGGTAATATTTTCGAGTTTCTCACCTTTCAATCAAGTTTTTGTCTTCTATTAACAAAATGCCATGGCATCCAAGAGCAGGATCCCTTTCAGCGAGTGATGAATCACATGGTTCCCATGTACTAAGATATAAATTGTTAACTACTTCTGGATTCATAGGGATGAAAGATGCTTTATTTATTGTCCTTTGAGATGAGAGATGCATAATTTATAGCACTAGCATTACTCTTTTATTTATTTTTGTGATGCTGAATCACATTCTTCTCTAGTGATGGTATGGCAGAATCTCTTTTAATTTGTGGGCAAGTGGCTTATTAAAAGCTAGAGGTAGAGGGTCTGGCTATGTGAAAGTGGGTGTTGTGTGAAAAACACAGTATGATCCTTTTGTTGTTAACACAAAGACTTTATTCTCCTGCTCAAAAGTGTCAGTAAGATGTTAAACATATGTGCATGATGTAAAGATGTTGGCTCTGATGTGTGTTCATGTAGGCTTAAGGCTTAGGATGACATAATTAGGTGCATTTCTCTAAAAGCAGCTTAAAATATTGCAGCTGTACACTTGGCACTGTCTCCTCTTCCAGTGGGCCCCTTGATTCTGCATAACCTTCTACTTTCTAGGTGCTCAACTGTTGCCAGCATCCACACATATCAACAACTTTGTGCTTAGGGAAATGTCTAGTGTCCTTTGTTGGCAGAATCTTTAGAATTTCCTTCCCTGGAAATCCCTTTGGGCTTTGTAGAAAAGTTAGTTTTGTTTGCTTGTTTTCTTGATTTTAACTGACAGTTGTGGCACTTCTTGGCAGCAAAGTTTTAGACAATTTTCTTTAATTTTTTCAAATGTTTGCTTTGTAGCATCTCTGCCTCAGAGGGAATATGGTGGGCCATGGGTTTGTGTGTGGATTGGGATGAGGCAGCAATGTTGGAGAACTGTTTCTGTCTGGTTTTTCTACCAATGTACTCTTCCTTTTGTGGAACCATTGACATCCCCTCAACATTTGAGGGATCATAGAAACAGTGAAATATTTGGAAATAAGAGAGCAGGTCAGGGTAGCTAACAGCTTCTTATTCTTTTTTGTTCATTTCCACTAGCAGAAAAGTGCTTTCCTATAGATCGACAGGTTAAATAGCAATACAGGTTGAGTATTCCTTTCGGAAATGCTTGGGACCAGAATTGTTTTGGATTACAGCTTTTTTTCAGATCTTGGAATATTTCCATATATATAATGCAATGTCTTGGAGATAAGAACCCAAGTCTAAACACAAAATTAACTTATGTTTCACATATACCTCATATACGTAATCCAAGGTAATTTTATAATTTTTAATTATAAACAAAATTTTAATTTAATTTTATTTATTTTAATTATAAACAATATTTTTAATAATTTTGTACATGAGACAAAGTTTGTGTGCCTAAGGTCAAGTGTGGAATTTTCTACTTTTGGCATCATGTCGGAACTCAAAAGTTTCAGATTTTGGAAGGCTTGGATTTTTGGTTTTTGAATTAGAGATGCTCAATCTGTAGCAGGAAATGAAAGGGACTTATAGACTGGCAGACACAGGGCCTGTAGGGTAACACTGCACAAAGAATCGAGTCTGAACAGCATAAAACACTCAGGGAAACAAATGTACCTGAAAGTGTTGTTACCAATTTGGTGGCACCATCCTATTTTATTTGGTTATAAATTTTCTTTTCTTTCTTTCTTTCTTTCTTTTTTTTTTTTGAGACAGAGTCTTGTTCTGTCACTTCAGCTAAAGTACAGTGGCCTCATCATAGTTCACTGCAACCTCAAACTCCTGGACTTTTAGTGATCCACTTGCCTTAGCTTCCTGAGTAGCTAAGACTACAAACACATGACACCACACAGCTAATTTTTCTACTTTGAATAGTGATGGGGTTTCTTTCTTTCTCAGGCAGGTCTTGAACTCCTATGCTCGAACAATCCTCACACCTTGGTCTCCCAGAGGGTTACTATTACAGGTATGAGCCACTACCACCAGGTTTGGCCATAAATTTGCTTTCTTAAGTAGAGTCATTTTGGCATTTATAAGAATCTTGTTTTAGAAATATAGACGGTATTGTAATTTCTCTCACATTCATCCTGGAATGCAGAACTTTGACTTAAAAAAAAAATCATTCTATGTGGGGCCAGGCATGGTAGCTCTCACCTATAATCCTACCACTCTGGGAGGCCAAGGTGGATCGATTGCTTGAGTTCAGTAGTAGAGCCCAGCCTTAGCAAGAGAGAGGCCCCTCCAAAATAGAAAAACTGAGGCAAGAGGATCTCTTAAGCCCAGAAGTTTGAGGTTGCTGTAAGCCATGGCACCCATTGCACTCTACTGAGGGCAACAAAGCAGGACTCTGTCAAAAAAAAAAAAAAAAAAACCCCACAAATTCTCTATTTAACACTAGACGCAAATGACAGAAAACAAAGGCACAACTGTCTTTATGTGTATAAAGACCCTGGCATAAGATAAGGAGTACTAGCAGTTATGCCTTCAATAAGGACAGAAATGGACTTCGACTAACTAATGTGAGGGATTAGAAGGTTTAAGAAACTCCTTTCTATTTGTACCAGTCTACACTGATGGTAGGATTTATAGAATTTATTTCTCTGGACCCCAGCTGCTTTGTTGACAACCATTATTGTGGTTACAGTCATTTTAGCAAAAGACTAATGTCTACCTATCTGGAATGAGTTAAAGAATTCATAGTATTTAGCCTTCAAACGTGTTCCTTTGCAGATGAGAAACTAGGTCTGATGTCCTCTTGAGTTAAAAGCTGGGTCAAGGACAAGAACCTCAACTCCTAGGCACCAGCACTCGGGAGTTTTCTGTGTGGCAAATTCTGGTGCACGTCTCAAAAGCAAGAGATAAAGCTAAAGAACTCGGGAGCCTTTGTCCAACTCTGAATATTTAAATCAAAAATATAATTCCACCTTTGCAAAACTTGAAATTATATTTAATACATCAGAATGGAAATTATTCTCTTATTTCTTCAAAATGCGTAAGGCATAACATTTTTTTCGTTGAGTGTTTTTGAAAAAGAGTATATTAGTAAAGGTCCGAAAGCCTCAGGACCAGAGAATTCAATGGTGTAACTCTCAGTCCAAGAATCAAGCTTGTGGGAGGAGGAACTTGTGCAAGTCCTACAGTCCATAGCTGGAGAACCTGGAGTTCTGATGTCCAAGGGCAAGAGAAGGATATCAACTCCAGGAGAGAAACAGTGGGAGAGCAATTCATCTTTCCTCTGTCTTGTTTTATCTGGACCCTCAGCAGATTGAATGCCACTTACCCACCTTACAGGAAGCTCTTCCTTACTCAATCCACTGATTCAAATGCCAATCTCTTCCAGAAAGACCCTAGAAATAATGCCTTTAGCAGCCATCTGAGTATCCCTTAATCCAGTCAATTTGACACTTAAATTTAACCTTCACACCTAGTATCTTTGTTTCCTCTCCTTGTGTTTGTGTGTGTTTATGTTCGCATTAAATATCCGAAATGTGCCTCTGGAGTGTAAAGTAAACGTGTCTGCTTGTTGCTTTGGAAACTTTATATGCTTGTTCAGAACGGCACCTTGTCACTGCCGGGTCAATAGAGTTGCTTTAAATATAGCCATATATTATGAAAGCTGTGACAAGTACATTTGTGTTTTATCACTTGTGATGAATGTTTCATTTCATTGGGATCTATTCTCCTGAAAATTAAGTGCTCACCCCAGAAAGGCACGTGGCATCTTTTCTGGGAAAAAAAAAATAATCGCTCTATAAATGAGATCTGCCTAGCCCAGCTGTCTTAAAGTACTAATAGTCTTCTTAAGACTAGAACAACATTCCTTTTCTTTTCTGTTTAAAAATCTCTGTAGGGTGTAAGAAATACATACCTTCAGTCTGACACTGTCATTGTCTGAGAGGCTTGGTTTTAGAATGATGGAATCCAAGAAAATTAGAAGGAAAAGGAGATTTAAGACTCAGTTCAGACACTTCATTTCACAGGTGAGTACTATAAGGCCTAGAAAATTAAGATGACTGGTTCAAAGTCACATGATTTAATGGGAGCAACAAGACTAGAAACTTGTTTTTGGTTTCCTTCATCAGGAAAAATAAGATTTCCAGAAAGCAGAAGCAAAGCAGATAACACTGAGAGGTCAAGAGATATAAAGTCAAGGTCAGCAGATACCTAGTGACAAAACCTGTGGTAGTAATGGATAGGAGAGAAACCTGCATGTAAATCATTAGCAACATTTGGGCTGCAAGTATGGGTCTTTATGAACACTACAGATCAGGTTAATCCCTAGTCATTGCATTGTCCCTCACTGAGCTCTAGATCTACATTATAAATGGAGCTGTGCAAACCCTAAATGAAATCAAAATAGCGGTGGATAAACATTGTCTGCCTTGTTTGTAATGGGGCCTCCCTAGGACTTGAACATCACCCATACTAGTGAAGATAACATTGTTTATTCATCATTTTTGCTAAACTGCCTGCTTTTTGTTATAATTTTGCAGCATTTACTTGGCTGCTCTGATAACACAAGAAGGAAGCAAACATAAGATGTGCTCATTTGCAACAGTTGCTGACCTGCGTCCAGATTGCCATTATGAACACTATGCCTGGTTGGGGGAATGATTTGATGGACAAAGGAATTGCTTGTGATATTCAGACCTGAGAACTTGCAAATTACTTGGTGTTGCATTGGAACATAAAGCTATTCCCTGATGTGTCTTCTCCGTCTGGCTTTGCGTCTGAGACAACTCCCTTAGGATGATCTCTGTTTTCAATGCAGAGCTCTACACTGTTCTATCAGCAGCAGCAGAAGCCCCCTGGCAGGCAGAAATGTGTGAAGAATGTTCTTACACTGGCATAGTTCTCCACTCACCAGTCATTCAGCTTCTAAATGGCATGGTTACACCCACCCCAGTTGAAATCGGAATAGGCCCTAGATTATTTTAATTAGCTATTTATTAGCTACTTATTTCTTGTAGTTGCCTACAAGAAATGGAGAATTGTAAAAAACAATCGGTCAACTTCCCACAGCCAGAGTCAGATCATATATAAAATCACCTTTCATCATAGTTGCCCTGGGTAATTATTAATAACTCTCCATTTTACTCTCAACACTGGGTTTGGTCCATACGTGGTATAGTCCTAATTAATTTGTGGCAGCACCGCTTGGAAGCAACATTGCAAAGTGGGAGGAGTTTGTCTTTGGGCCTTTCTTGCATCATCTATCCGGACGCCTCCAATTCTCCCTCCGGAGCACATACTTTTCCATCCCCCTGGGTGTTTTAACCTGTGCGCTATTCTCCCTTACTTTGTTTCAGCTGGTTATTAACTTGTTGCTGCTAAGTGTTGGTGCAACTATATCCTTAGCCTCCTTTATGCACAAAGCAGCCAGGAGTCATAAGCTTTTTGATCCATAAAACTCAGTTCAGCCTCTGCCTTCACAGAATGGTATGAAGCTTCTGGTTATGAAGTACTTCGTCAGCTTCCCTCTTGTTGTTGGGACTGTATGTGCTAGGGGTCCTCAAACTACGGCCCGCGGGTCACATGCGTTGGTGTGAATTGTATTTATTCCCATTTTGTTTTTTACTTCAAAATAAGATATGTGCAGTGTGCATAGGAATTTGTCCATAGTTTAAAAAAAAAAAAAACAAAACTATAGTCCGGCCCTTCAACAGTCTGAGGGACAATGAATTGGCCCCCTGTTTTAAAAGTTTGAGGACACCTGGTATATGCTGTTTCTAAATGCCCCTACAGAATTTTATATATGATATCCCCCATGACACTCCCTCTAGGATTGGTAATACTATATGTATTACCATACATTCCGCTGTATGGTAATTATTTACTTACACTCCTTTATCTCTTTTTAAAAAATATCTTTAAAATTATGCTTAATTGTGTTAAAATATGCATAACATGAAACGTATGACTTAACCATTTTTAAGTTCATATTTGATTGTATTTCTGTTTGCCCTTCAATATTCTAAAATTGGGGCAAGCCAAAATTGTTCTTTGTTAATGCATTTTCAGCCTTAGAGTGTCGCTGTAGTCAAATAATTAGTCAATGAACTTGACGACTAAATGGAGGAATCCCTACTTTTCTGCTACTTTTCCTTGGTCCCTCAGTTCCTGTAACTTTCTGATTGCTGACTCTTTTCCAGGACTTTTGTCATCAACTTTGTGTTTCTTCCCCAATTTGTGAGAGTTTCCTGGTTCTCCACTATATTTTAAGTCTTCTCTTTTACTGAGTTTCTTAGGATTTTTTGTATTTTTCGTCCTTTGTCCTTTTCCCAGCTTTGAATCCATTGTGTTCTCTGACTTTGGAGAAGTTCAAAGTGCTTCAGCACCCAGGAAGTACTGGAGATAAGCACCACTGACTTATTTTACCTGCTTTAACCTCTCCATATCTGTCCAAATTCTGATTTGATTCTGTTTGCAAGATCTGGTCTGGAGTTAGAAGACAGGGGTTTAATCTTGACCCTATATCCATCTAGCTTTGTGACTAGTAGTAACTTAGCCTCTCAGAGCTCACTTTCTGCATCTGTGATGAACTGGTAATAAAAAATTACCGTCTTCTCAGGAATGAATGAGATAACACATGTAGAAAAACTTTGCAAATCAACACTGAGCTGTTTCTGCCACATTCAAAATTAGTGGGATATCTCTCTTTTGCACCAGTGGTAAGAAGGTATTTAAACTTTAAAAAATCTTCTTGAAACCATAATAACTAGACTCCCCTAAAGCAAAGAGTGAAAACCTTAAGCTTTGGCATATCACCTTGGAAAGCCAGCCAACTCATGACTAGATCATCTTTGGAATCAGTTAGAACTGCTGTTTTATAGTTTGCTAAATTGGGATATGTGAGACACATCAAATTAAAGCCTGAATGCTCTGTAAACTTAGTGTTTGGAAATTATTTTTAAAGCAGTTTCTTAGAACTTTAAGCAATTGTGGATTGTTTAAGCCTGACGATATATCTGTTACAACATATAATGGGTACAAAAGTTATAAACTAAGGGCTATCTCACCTATTAATATTGGTCTGAAACAGCCTTTAGAAATGAGTTAAAGAAAAAAAAACCCAATGAAACCTCAGAAAAAAATCAGGCATAGCAATATTAAAATTTCAGATTAACTGGTTTCAAAACCTGTGAGAATTCTATCAATTGGGATCTAAAAATATTTTCCAAATTTTCAGACATTTTATACACAAAATAGTCCAACCATATTTTTGTTTTGTAAAATCACACATTTTAAAAGTTCACATTATTGATATTTTCTATAAAAGAAAAACATTAATTTTAAGAGCATTACTTTTTACTTTGTGGAAAGATTTCAAAGATTATGGTTTAGGGAGTTGGTTATAGAAGACGCTACATGAGAAAGTCTGACAGTGTCACATATAATGAAAGATAATAAGTTCTTATATTCACACTGATTTAAAGGGTTTGATTTTTCTCTTATTTGTGCTTTTGAAAGTACTTTTGAATATTGTTCTTTAGTTGAAAGTGCATTTGAAATGTACTTTCTAAAGTGCTTTAAAAGGTTTTGAAATTGGGGAGCTGATAGCAGTTGTGTTATAAATATCTCTCCTGGTGCAGATGTGACTAATATCTTTTGCGCTACCACTCCGTTTCATAAATCAAAATCCTACCTCATGATATCAGTGTGTTGCTTCAAGCTTGTTAAGTAATAGGTGAAAATCTTTGAAGAACTTGTGCAATGACTGGAACATACTCCATAGGGTCTGCAGATTTCTGGAGTCTCCATGCTCTATTCAAAATGGTCAAAGAGAGGCAATCATCAAGGCAACTGTGGCACATGCAGCTTTGACGACACTTTGAATGTTTATTTTTAATTCATGACTTTGTTAGTTCCCATGCAAGATATTCATATGCTTTTAGCAGCAAACCAGTTAAGCACGAGTGATGAGCAAAAAGTATACAATTTTAAGGAGGCTGCTATTGGAAGATGTCATGCAGTAATCAAGGGTTGGCATACTTTTTGGTTAATGACCAAAGAGTAAGAATTTTTGACTTTAAAGGTCATGTGTTTTTTGTTGCAACACTTGGTTCTGCCTTCACACAAAGAGGCACTGGGCAATATACGAACAAATAAGCATGGCTGTTTTCCAATGACACTTTATAAGAACAGGCCATGGAGCAGATTTGGCCCATGGACAATAATTTACTCACATCTGTTTGTTCTAAGCAATAGCTTTGTGATTGCGTTAAAATATTTTACCTACTTTCTCCCCAATTGATAGAGAGAATTCGATCCAGTGCAGAAGAGAGTTAATCATCATTAAAACTCAAGGTAAGGACTCAGACTGATTGCTGTAGCTAAAAGAGCTGTTTTGGGAAATGTAACTGATTCCCTTTCTAATCCTTCAGGCTTCATTCAGAGCAAATAAACAGCTGAGGTGAGAAATTAAACTCAGAAGACAATGTGACCCTCTTCTCCTTGGATGAGTCTCAAAGGCCATGTTCTGAAAGTAATTACTGAAGAGTTGACTATATATGGATAGATTGTCTATGAACTAAACAGCTAGCATCAAAATCTGGGAAAAATGTAGTCCAATTCTGCGATATGAGACATTTCAATGCCAACTAGCTAAGGACTCACTCTGCTGGTCTCACTTCCTTTTCCTATAGCTTAAATTTAACCATTTCTTAGCTTTTTAACACATCTAGAGAAAGAAAAGAAAGGACAGAGAGCTGAACCAAATAATTAAATATCATCCTAGAGGAACAGAGTGTGAATAGGAAAAATAGTTAAACATAGGAGAGAGAGAGAAGAATGGAGAAAATAGCAATTTGAATCCCCTCATTATCCAAGAGTCAGCTGACATGGCATCATCATGTTGTCTGGATTTTGAAGGCCACACTCTATTTTACTACCTGATTAAGGTGACCAGGACTCTATCCCCATCTTACTTAGCTTGGATGCCTATAACAAATACCATAAACTGGATGATTGAAGTAAACACATATTCATTTCTTATAGTTCTATAGGATGGACATCCAGGATCAAGGTATTAGCATGGTCTGGTCTCTCGTTCGCAGCCTTCCACTGTCTGGCTACATTCTCACGTGGTGGAGGAAGAGATCATCTCTCTTTCATCTCCTTTTATAAGAGCACTAATTCCATTCATTACTTCTAAAGGGCCCACCTCCAAATACCATCACACTGGGGGACAAGGCTTCAACATCACAAATTTTGTGTACATTCAGCCAGTAACAACCCTGTATCCAGTTTTGAAAATATCTCCAGTATGTCCATGGGATCCACGGAAATTGGTAGCTCTTGATTGGACTGCACAGTAATTTTCTTCTTAGCCATCACTGTCAGTACCTGAATATTCTTTCTCTCTTACTGTCCAACTCTCCTGCAGGGTGAACACCATTGTAAGGCCTTCATTCACTCATTAAGAACTATAGCAAGGATTTTTTGAATGGCAAATGTTTTCCAAAGGCTTAAAGTAATAGTGGATAATGTGAACATTAACTTAAAATTATTAAACATTATAGTTTCAAAAATTCATCAGCTATTTCTAAAAATAGGATATTAGCTTCCTCTCTTCTAAAGGTCCTCAGGTTGGCACAATGGCTCTTACCTCTATGTAGTTCATATTCACATATATCATTATTTATTTTTAAATTTTATACCCAGGCCCCTGATCTTTTTTTCTATAATATTTTTTCACCCTTCTTTGAAGAACAATTAAGTTCTTTGTTTTTTTAAACTCTCCTTAAGAGGTACGAATGGCCCTTTCTCTTCATACATGTATGCACAAACATCACTGAAGTAATTTCTTATGCATAGAAGAACCTTCTCCCCGAAATGAACAGTATCACCCTAGAATGAAAAAAGCAGATGCAGACAGTTCTTATGTTATATAACAATATTTTCCACTTTCCTGCTACATTTAATTATTGACTTGGTAGTAATCTTCGAAAATACATTTGTCTTCTTCTATTTCTACATACTAAAATCTCTAGCATATGACATCTCTCACATATGAAATTGAAAAAGTTTTCTACTCTTTAAAAAAAAATTACTTCATATTTTGACTTCCATTAACATTGCAATTACTTGTTGCTCTTAATTCGTTAGTATTTCTTTTCACCCTTTGAGTACTTCTTTACTAATTCTTTGGTCCTTTTCTCTTGTGCTGTTTTTAGTAACAAAGACCAAGGCTCGTAGGCCAAAGTAGGAGCAGCAGTCCCAGAGAGGGAAACACAAGGTAGGAGGCAGAAAGGGTCCCAGAAAACAACAGCCAAAATGAGCATACGTATGCATTCACCCATGACTACTACCATCTTAGTTATTGTATTTTTGGCTATTTGTTTTACTTCTAAAATAATTGGCTTTTTCCCCCCAGAAGTATTACAAAATCCTTTATTACACATTTGATCTTAGCTATTTAGCAAACAGAACAAATTACCATTCTTTATTAACCCTCCTTTAAAATTTAAAAACTTCCAAATTAAAGTTCCCAAATTGATTATTGGATCAAGAACACGTTTTTCCTCTCAAAAAAGACAGAACTGAAGCCACAGAGCTCTGCCAGGAATCAAAGAACACATGATTCCTTTTGCTAGATATGAGGAAAATGACAGAAAAAGCTAAAGACGAAATTTCAATTTTCAAAAGCCATCTTCTCCTTACGAATCCCAGGCAACAAAAGTGTCCCTGTGTGTTCTTTAAGGACATTTGGGATTTGTTTACAATTTAATACTGGATTCATCCAGCTTTTTCCTTATTGAATGTCAGCTTTATGACTGGATGTGAAAATGTGTGACCAAATACTTGAAAACACCTTTCTACACTGCACAGCGGGCACATGGTTTATGTGAGGTGGCCAAGAAGAGAAAGTAATTGGCTTTAATATCAACCCCTTCCACTTTTCACAGAGTAGAATACAAGAAACCTCTTGTACAGTACACAAAGTATAGTATAGCCTAGAGCATTTAGTATAGTATAAAGCATCTAGTATAGTAAAAAGCATTTCGTCATTCAAGCTGGAAATATTATCATTAGTGTGGAAGCATTTGCTTTCCTTGTCTCTAATATATTGATGACAGTCAAATCCTTACTGTGTTTTTATTCTCACATCTTTCACTTCTGTCTTTTCCAATTTTCATTGCCAGCCCCACAGTCTAGTCTTGTATTACCATAAGCTTCTCTAGTTACCCATGGAGACATAAAATTAAAATGTTGTATTCTCCCTGGAGTGAACAAATGGAATGGATTCTTGAACCCCAGTGAGCATAGTGTTGTTTCATTGCAGAATTTTAGTGTTGCATTCTATTACTTTTAATGTAATTATATCTGATAATGATTTTTAATGGGGTACAGGAGAATTTATCTCAACTCCTCTCCCAGGTAATTGGCAGGCCTACAATTGTGCCTCAGCTGGGCTTCAGGAAGCTGGGTTTGGTGTGGAAATGGACAGGAATGACGCACAGCTGCCAGGTATGGAAGAAGCTAAAAACAAAACAGAGATTTGGGTGAATACAAGCTACAGAACCAATTAAGCCCTGAAGGGTAGGCCAAAAGCCAAAACCCAGCAAGAATCAGATCCTAAGAAACTGAAGTTGGGGAAGATGGAGTAAACAATTCTGGAGAAACTCCTGAAAATGCTAGTACGTGGAGGGACAGAGATTTTTCTCAGGAATGGGTGCCTGACCTCTATATAGGAGGAGGACAGTGTGGTTAAAATACCAGCCTCATCTGGATGGAAATGGAATGCTCTGGACTCAATCATTTATACCTAAAAATAGTTGAGGATGGCAATGAGAACTTAGAAATATAAGGAATGCCTTGGGTCCTTACTCCTCCCACAGAGCATTTTCAACATAATCAAGCATCTTATTGTGTATCTTCAATTAGTCAGAACTTTCACTGTCATAGGAGATATGATTAAATTTTGAAACCCATTATTTGTAATGCTATATTCTTTAAGTTACTAATGGGTCTATTTAGTTGCAAAAGTGATTTCTTTTCACCATATTTAAGTTATCTCTGCCTTAAAGTTCATAAAGTTGAAAAAGAAACTTCACAGTAGGCTAGCAGCTATGGTAGAATGCAAACTAATGAGGTGAAGACAACAATATCGTCAGAACACAAGAATGGCTAAGTACAAAAATAAAGTATGATTATAAAAAGTATATCTTCCGTTCCCCCCAAACTGTATGAAGTCAAAGTCTGTATGCATCAATTAAGAATCCCATATGATCAGTTATAGGAACACCAAAGAATCCACAGGGCCATTTTGGGAACCTGCTTAGTGAAAGAGAGGGCCCTGCAGGAGAGTATGGCAGCAGATGGCCTGTTGATCAAAGTCACACAGAGGTTCAGGTGTGTGATGGTTTTTGCTCACAAAGAACAGAAATGCATGTCACTTAAAAAAATGTAGACTATGTAAGAATCTCTGTAGCCTGGAACTGAAATCAGAAATCTACCAAATATGTGGCAGTTTGAGAATCTCATTATCTTATCATCTTTTCACTCATCCATTTATTCTATTAATATGTCATGAACATTTATGATATCGCAGGCAATGAAAGTGCAACAATAAATAAGATGGTCAAGACCCCTTCTTCTCTCATGGACTTTATTCAATGAGAGGAAGCAGAAAATAAAAAGGGAATGGGTTTAATTTAGAGGAAGGGAAGCCCAGGGCCATGGGGGAGAGAATGCCTTGGAGGATCTTAATGTAGGTTGGATAGTAAGGGAACATACACAATTTAAACTGAGTCCTGAATAATGAGAAAGAACCAACTACACAAGGAAGTTTATTCAGAAGTCACAGGAGATGAAGTGGTTCAAGACAAGGATGATAATAACAGCAACAAAATTAAAAACAAAACAAACCAGTATGAGCGGAGCCAAGGGAGAAAGGGAAAGAGTAGACAGAGAGTCACTCTGATCACAATTCAGCTCCTTACTGCTCATCTTGCTGTTTTCCTTCCTCTTTGAGAATGATCATATTCTTTACTTAAAATTTCAAAGCAACCCAAATAATTACTAATTAATTACCCTTAACCAGTTTATCTCCTACTTGCTGGATTAAACATGGAAGGGACCTGGTATTAAGTTTTAGTATAATCAGTGCCATATCTGTATAGGGGAAAACTTAGTAGTTTATGAACTGGAAGTTCAGGACAAGGACATATCACTTAGGCAAGAGCTAGAGACTGGTGTGTCGCATTCATGCCACCTCTGCACACTTAAAATTAAACAGCAAACTAAAGGTAGATGATTGAAATAAAACACATATAATGATTATGTATGATGTTATATAATTATAATACTTTCTATTTAATAATCCTTATTTATGCATTATATAATATTTGTATATCAAAAATAAAATTTATATTATGTACAAATATATATGTAATTTTATATATTACGTAATATGTTTTACTTTTAGAGTCTGTGGAATGCATTTTCTTAGAAAATAGGGATGATGAGTTATGTTATACCAGACCTGGTATTCTCGGCCCGAGAGGCATGTCTGGTAATATGTCTGGAAGAGATTAGCTCATGGTTTGCAGTCCTTGGTGGAGATGCCTCTGTACATCTTCTTGGCAGCTCTGCGGATAATCTGCCTGTATACATCTGGTGTATTGCTGTAAAGTGTGGCACTCATAGCTTCTAAAACACCTGTTACTTGTTACTTTTTGTTGCTAAGAAGCAAATAGTCTAAATTTTATCTTACCACATATTTTCAACAATTTTAGAAATACCAGGTCAATCTACTCTGTTATAGGTTAATCTAACAGTTGTGCAATGAGAAGACATCTCTAAGTTACCAGGATAGATGGTAGCAAAGCCCATAATAAAATATATAGGTCCTTCATTTTTAAATTCAGTGATTTTTTTTTAAACATCAATCTGGAGATAGGAAAGCAAATGAGAAAAATGAAATAATGCAACATGAAGTAAAACTAAAGCGTAGGAATTGACTTTGAGGAGCGGCAATGATAAGGATAATTAATGGAAGAATATCACAGTGAGAAAGGAAGACCAAAATATGGAAAGTAGGAAAGGTGAGGATAATAAAAGGGAAGTATTTGATATAGAAAAATAGCCAGTATGACACGTCCATTGTTTTGAAGTCAGTAAAGTCCCTTTAGGTCTCTGAATAATTTTTACCTGGCAATGTTTTGACTAGCTTGATTTCCTTGAAGGACTTTTGTCATGAAACAGGGAAGCAGTTATATATAAATATAATGTCTATATAAGTTTGTATTTATTATATTATACAGAGAATTTTCTTGGTTCTGTATATGACTTAAATACCATGGTAGTGATTCATCTATAATTGCCTGTTTCCTAAAGATAGTGAGCGAAGAGTAAAATACATTTATTAATCAGGATTGTTTCATCCTTGAACCAGTGTTTTTCCAGACTGTGAGATGATTGGAACTCAGAACCAAGACAAGTTTATCTTTTTTCTTTTTTACCGTGTGCTTTATTAATTTCCTTCAATAGGAGACAGCAGAATTCTTAGAGTGCTTACTCTCTGCAAAAAAATAATCTATTGTTTTGTAGACAAGATACACTGTTTTAGGCAGGCATTAACAAACTTTTTCAGAAATAGGCCAGATAGCAAATATTTTAGGTTTATGGGCCATATTTAAAGTAGTGAGCCAGTATATTGTTGCAACAACTCAACTTTGCCAATGTAACATAAAAGGTACAAAAGGTTTACAATGCATAAATGAATGGGTACAGATGTGTTCTAAGAAAATTTTAAGTTACAAAAGCAGGTCACACCCATTGACAATATCAAGTCAAAGAAGCAAGAAGGAAACAAAAAGAAGAAAAGTGAAGTGATCCCAAGAGGTTCAAAGGACACCATCAAATAACAAATATAAGCAGTAGGGGTGTCCCTCAGGAAAAATCATAGAGAAAGCAGAAGAGAACTATTTGAAGAATTACTGGTCCCAAACTTGACAAATTTGAGGAAAGGAATGAGCATATAAATTCAAATTCAACAAACTCTGATTAGGAAAATAAAAAATATCACATCAAAATACTTTATAACCAAGCTGTCAGAAGTTAAAAATAATCTTGAAAGCAGCCAAGAGAGAAATGTTCCTTATGCAAAGGAGCTCCTATCAGATTATTAATGGATTTAACAGCAGAAATTTTTCAGACCTGAAGAGGGTGGGATGATTATATTTAATGCACTGAAACAAAAAAGAAACCTGACAACCAAAAATATTATATCATATAAAACTCTCCTTCAAAAATGAAGAATAAATTAAGTCTTTGCCAGATTAATCAAGGTTAGGGAGTTCATCACTAGTAGACCTGCCCTAGAGGAAATTGTAAAGGGATTTCTTCAAGTTGAAATGAAAGGTTACTAAACAGCAACTAAAAACCATAAAAAATATATAAAGCTCTCTGGTAAAGATAAATATATGGGCAAATGTAGACTCTTGTACTATTATAATATAGGTGCATAAATCACTTTTGGTTTTTTTAAAAATATAAAAGAAGCACAAAAAATAACTATGCATCTATGTTAATGCACAGTATAAAAAGATGTGATTTTTAATATCAATAACATACTATATGCAGGGAGGGAGGTGGAAATGTAAAATAGAAGAGTATTGGTATGTAACTGAAGTTAGGTTTTTAATAATCCCCATGGTTATCACAAAGAAAACACCTAAAGAAGATAAACAAAAAGAATGAAAAGGGGGGGGTGCCTGTGGCTCAAGAGTAGGGTGCCAGCCCCATATACCGGAGGTGGTGGGTTCAAACCCAGCCATGGCCAAAAACCAAACAAACAAAAAAACTGCAAAAGAATGAAAAGGTAATTGAACTCTGTCCCTACAAAATAATTAATAAACATGAAGGTAAAAGGAGGGAAAAGGTGGATGAGCTAGCTAAAAGGCATACAAAAAATTAACAAAGTAACAGTAAGATCTTTCTATAAGTAATTACAGTTGACCCTTGAATAATGTATGGGCACCAACCCCCTGTGCATTGAAAATCTGCATATAACTTATGATCTCCTGAAAACTTAACTACCAGTGCCCTACTGTTGACTGGAAGCCATATGGATAACCAGTTGATTAACACAAATTTTGTATGTTATGTGTAATTACATTAAAGTAAGCCAAAGAAAAGAAAATGTTATTGAGAAAATCATTAGGAAGATAAAATGTATTTGCTATTTATCAAATGGAGTGGGTTACGTTTAGTTTTCATCCTCATCTGCATGTTGAACAGGCAAAGGATGAGGAGGACAAGAAGTAGTAGGTTTTGTTGTTCAGGGATGGCAGAGGCAGATGAGGTGGAGGAGATGGAAGGGGACACAGGAAAGGCAGGCATTTGGTGTGACTTTTATTGGAAAAAATGTATGTATAAATGGATCACACAATTCAAGCCCAAATTGTTCAAGAATCAACTGTACTTCAAATGTAAATGGATTAAATTTCTCAATCAAAAGATTAGATTGGCTGATAGATACCAAAACAAGATCAGACCATGTGCTGTCTTCAAGAGACTTCATTTTATTTATTTATTTATTTTGAGAAAGAGTCTTATTCTGTCACCCTGAGTAGAGTGCTATGGTGTCATAGCTCACAGTAACCTCAAATTCCTGGGTTCCAGCTATTCTCTTGCTTCAGCCTCTGGAATACCTGGGACTACAGGCACCTGCCACAATGCCTGGATAGGTTGTGTTTTTTTTTTTTTCTATTTTTAGTAGAGATGGGATATTGCTCTCTTGCTCAGGCTGGTCTTGAACTCCTGAGCTCAAGCAATCCACCTGCCTCAGACTCCCAGAGGGTTAGGATTACATATGTGAGCCACTGTGTCTAGCCAAGAGACTTTAGATTTAAAGATTCACAAAAACTCAAAGCGAAAGGATAGAAAACTCTTTTCATAAAAATGGTAACCAAAGGAGGGCAGAGGGTCCCACCATATTAATATAGGACAAAATAGAGTTTAAGTCAAAAACTGTCACAAGTGACAAAGAAGGATGTTATACAATAATAGAAAGTTTAATCATGAGGAAGATATAACATTTATTCAGATATACCCATCTAACATTAGAGATCCTAAATATATGAAGCAGATATTAAAAGAGTTTAAGGGAGAAATAAACAGATCTCTAGTAATAATAATAATAATGATAAGAGATTCAGCATCCCATTTTAATAATGAATAGAAGAGTTAGAGGGAAGATCAATAAGGAAACAAAGTACTACACTGCACAGTAGTACTTGCCTATCCTGGAAACCTAAATATTATAGAAATCACACACATACCTCTCTCTCTATCTTTCTATAGGATATATACCTTGCTATGTGTGTTTTTATACATACATGTCTAAGTTTAAGTTTAATTTATAAATTATGCATAGTTAAGAGATTAACAACAATAACTAATAATAAAATAGGATTATTATAACAATATAACATCAGTACTACTCTTGTGCTTTGGGACCATTATTGAGTGAAATAAGGGTTACTTGAACACAAGCATTATAATACTGTAACAATCTATGGACCTTAAAGCCTGCTATGTGACCAACGAGCAGGAAACATCCACAGTGTGGATATGCTGAACAAAGGGATAATTCATGTCCCAAGCACATTAGAGCAGGGTCCTGTAAGATTTTATTATGCTACTTAGAATGACACACAATTTAAAAATTCTAATGGTTTTTTCCCAGAATTTCCCATTTAACATTTTCAGAATGTTTTGACCATGGGTAACTGAAACCAAGGCAATGGGGGATTATTGCAGAACAACTGTACCTAATAGAAATATATGGAACATTTCCTATAACAACAGGAGAATACACATTATTCTCAAGCATGAGTTGGGTGTTTTCCAAGATAAACTACATGTTAGGCTACAAAACAATTTAAAAAATTTGAAATCATACAAAGTATCTTTTCTGACCACAATGCAATGAAACTAGAAATTACTAGCACAAGGAAAACTGAAAAATTTACAAATATGTGAACACTATGCACCACGTTCCTAAAAAACCAATTAGTCAAAGAAGAAATCATAAGGAAAAACAGAAAATAGCTTGAGATGAATGAATATGAAAAATACAGCATACTAAAACTTGTAAGAGATAATGAAAACAGTATAGCAAGGGAAGTTCATAGCTGCAAATGCTCAAATTAAAAAAGAAGAACTCAAACAAAAAAACCTAGAATTAGAGAAAGGAATTTAAAAAAAAAAAAAAGAGAGAAACTAAAAACAAACCAAGCCTAAAGCTAGCAGAGGAAAAGAAAAGGCCATTGGAATAAAGTAAATAAAGAATAAAAAATAGAAAATAGTCAACAAAACAGAGTTGGTTTTTTGAAAAGATTAACAAAATTTGTCAAACCCTTAGTTAGATTAACTAAGAACAAAAGAAGAAATAATTAGAATCATTAAAGAAGGAAGGGACATTATAACTAATACCCTAGATTATAAGAATTTTAAGAGAATACTGTGGACAATTATGTGCTAACAAATTGAATAACTGAGAAGAAATAAATTTGTATAAACATATAAACTACTAAGATTGAGTCATGAGGAAATATAAATTTTGAACAGACTTGTAACTTTTATAGTAAGGAGATGAATCAGTAATCAAAAGCCTCCCAATAAAGAAAAACACAAGACCAGATGGCTTCACTGGAGAATTCTACCAAACATTTAAAGAAAAATTAACATCAACCCTCCTGGAACTCTTTCAAAAAATTGAAGAGGAGGGAACACTTCCAAACTCATTATATGAGGCCAATATTACCCTGATACTATAGTCAAACATACTACAAGACAAGGAAACTACTGACCAATAACTGTAATGAATATTGATGCAAAAATCTTCACTAAAATACTAGCCTTCAAATTCAACACCGCATTCAAAAGATTATCACCTTGATCAAGCAGATTTATTCCTGAAATGCAAGAATGATTCAACACATGGAAATTGATAAATACAATACACCACATTAACAGAACAAAGAACTGAAACCTCTTATCTACTCAATTGATGAAGAAAAGGCATGGACAAAATTCAGTTACCTTTCATGATAAACACACTCAGCAATCTTAGAAGGAAGCTGCTTCAACATTATAAACACTGTACATGAAAAGTTCACTGCTAACTTATAATGAAAGACTGTTAGCTTTTCCTCTAAGACCAAGAACAGTGATTACCACCTTACTTGAAGTCCTAGCTAGAGAAATTAGGCTAGAAAAAGAAATCAAAGGCTTTCAAATCAAAAAGGAACAAGTAAAAGTATCTCTTTTATGTCCAAATGTTCAGAGACAGATGAATAGGTAAGCAAGATACATACAATGGAATATTATTAATCCTTTAAAAAAGAAGAAATATTGTCATGTGAGACAACATGGATTAACCTTGACTTAAGTTTCTTTCTTTCTTTTTTTTTTTTTTAAGGTATTTTTAAAAGCCAAGTTTTCATTATGCTCCCCATGCTGGACTTGAAATCCTGGGCCCAAGCTAAAGAGATCCTCCCTCCTCACCCTCAAGTAGCAGGAACTATAAGTATACACATCTGGGCTTGGCTTGGATTAGCCGTGAGTCAGGCAGAAGAAGACAGGTACTACGTGATTTTGTATGATCCAGTCATACAAGATATCAAAAGTAGCCAAACTCATAGAAACAGAAAGAAGGTAAAACTGTGATTTCCAGAGCCTGGAGAAATGAAGAAGTGGGGAGTTGTTTACTAGATACAGATTTTCAGTTTTGCAAGATGGAAAGGTTCTGGAGTTCTGTGGCATGATATTGTGAATATACTTAACACTGCTGAACTATACACTAATTGTTAAGATGATAAACTTTATTTATTTTTTTAACCGCAATTTTTTAAAAAGGAAGTTATACTCTAGATTTGGCTGGAGGGCCATCATTCATTGCACCCTTTCAGAGGATGAAGCATTTCTGAAACAGAAGAGGAAATAAAAGATGAATGATGGGTTCTTTTTCTGGTTACCAGGGACTATGAAACAAAATATTAAAAAAAAAGTCTTTTGAGTTGTGTCAAGGTGAAAAATGGGGCATTCGTTGAAATGTTCTACAGCCATAATCGAGGGAAAATACTGTGGGGGGAAAGTCCTTTGGGCCAGGGAGTTGAAGGAGGCAATGCCTACTGTTGATTGTAAAGTTTGTAGGAAGAATGAATGTGATTTATATTCATTAAATTCACGGACATCCATATGGTGTGAAGTGCCCAGGTGCCTTTTAAGAATAAAAACAACCAATCTGATTTTCTCTTTGCAATGGAGTTGGTGGTAGATTGTAACAGAACTGTATTTCAATTTTTCTTAATGAAAACTTTTCTGTTGTTGCTCCTTTTTGAAAAAACTATTGAGTTCCTGAAAAATAAGTTGATGTGTATGACTTGAGAGTAGGAAGAGGTTTTACCTAAATTAAATTGTTAAATCCTTGGTAAGGAGACCGGTATTTTTTAATATGTTCAGGAATAAAACTATGCCTACAGTGCTTCACAGATCATATAGATCATAGTTACTACAAATAGCATTGAACACAGAAATCAGAGGAGTTGAAAGTAATATTATAATAAAACTAATGTGTAACAGACACGTAGAAGAAGATACTATGTTTAAACTGTTTGGGCTGTCAGAGATGATATGTTCCATTTTAATGGGACTTTGGATGATGTGAAAGCAAGATTTTTTTTTATTTCTGCCTTTTTTTTGAGACAAGTCTGTTGCCCTAGGCTAGAGTGCCATGGCCTCAGCCTAACTCACGACAACCAGAACTCCGGGGTTCAGGCTATCCTCCTCTCTCAGTCTTCCTAGTAACTGGGACTATAGGTACCCACCACAACACCTGGCTAATTTTTCTTTTACTTTTTGCAGCTTTTTGGCTGGGTCCAGGTTTGAACCCGCCACCTCCGGTATATGGGGCACTACTCCTTTGAGCAACAGGTGCCGCCCAACACCTGGCTAATTTTTCTGTTTTTAGTAGAGATGGGATTTCTTACTTTACTCAGGGTGTTCTCAAACTTCTGGCCTCAAGTGATCCTCCCACGTTGGCCTCCTAGTGTGCTAGGATTATAGGAGAGAGCCAGTGCACCCACCTATTTCTGACCTTTTAAACTGCTTTCAATTACCCATAAAAGTGTTACTATATGTATTTATATATGCATATATATAGTAACTCATATATATATGTATATTTATTTATAATGCACAGTACTTATTTGCCCAATGGCAACAAATACTCTATTGGCATATATCTTCTAACTTGATTTTTCCCAGTTATTAGATGAAAGTAAATGTCTGGAAGTTCAGAGGAGAAAAAGTTGTTGCTTTGGTATTTAAAAACTCCACTGTTCCCCCATCTTTCCCGAAGGCAGCACTTGATACATCCTGGTTCACAGCCAGGGCTCTGTTATCTGTATATCCCTCTTTGCACAGAAAGCTCCCTGTTAGGATGGAAAAGGGGGAAGCTCCATCCTGTTGAAGTTCTGTGATTATGGGAAGCATATATTAAAATTATCTTATTTCTATAAAAGAAGGCATGTGAATTGTATTACCATAAAAATTATTTTAAAACCTTATGTTCTTTCTCAAATATTCCTTGAGATTAAATTCCTAGAAGAATTTTTTTTGCATATTGCCAGCTCCTGGAGAAAGATTTATAAACCCATAGACACTCTTAACATCGGTGTCGAGGAGTGGCTGCTTCCTGAAAATATTTCCTTCATTCCTATGACACAACAATTAATCCGGACTAGTTAGTTTTGAGACAATGGCACAGTTCCCTGAAGAAACCACACACTTCGTGTTTTATGACGCCTGTAAAGATGTTCATTGAAGCTCCCATAGGGGAAGCACAGGGGGCAATTTATGGAAGAGTGCCCTTGTGGTATCAAACTGTTCTTCTGTGTTAACAAATGGCCCCACTGAATCAAAGAGGCAATTTATTAAATATGCCCTTTGATGGAGTATCTTGGAGAGGTTCAGTAGATAGTGAACACAGGTTTTAAAAAAATCTAACGAATCCAGTTGCCCCTTGCTGTCTGTGCGGGATCAGTTCCAGGATTTCCCAGGGCTATCGAAATCTGTACACGCTCTAGTCGCTTACGTAAAATGGCATAGTATTTGCATACAACTCGAATGAACTTTAAATCATCTCTAGATCACTTATAATACCTTATACCATGTAAATGCCCTGCAAGTCATTGTTGGATTGTTTTTTCATTTGTATTATTTTTTTGTTGCATTGTTTTTTCCAAACGTTTTTGTTCTGTTGTTGGTTGACTCTGCAGATATGAAATCTACAGATAAAGAGGCTCAACTGTGCTGTTTTCTAAAACACTATAGAATTATTTCCATGATTAATATAGAAATCCAGCCAGTAGATAGTGAGCACCACGTAGCCGGAAGCCAACCCCCAAGCGCGGAGTAGAGGTATGAATGAAGCGCTCAGACGCGACTGGGGCGCTCGCAGCCTAGGGGTGGAGTCCCGCAGGCTGCGTGCTCGCCGGAGGAAGCAGGGCGTCCTCGCTACGTTCGCGGCGCTTTCTTCAACCTACGACGTCGTATCCGCAGTACATCCTGGTGCCACCGTGCTCTGTGAAAGAAAGACAGGGAGGCGTCGTTTGCCTGGAGTGCCTCCACCTGTGACCATGGATGGGGTAGGGAGACGTCATCACTCAATTAGTGTTTTTCCCGTTTAGATGCACAGACACATGTCAGATTTTACCTTAACGTGTCAGATATTTCTACTGTCAGAAATAAAATCTGATCAAGTTAGAGAATTTGATTGTTCACACAAAAGAACCGTGTGCCAACCCTGAGACTTGAAACAGGATGGCCAGAAGCTCTGCTCACAGCACTAACAGTACAGTTCATAGAGCGTATTTGGAACTTTTTGGTGGTTGGCTGTTACACATTAACATTCCTTTTAAGGCAAGCAGAGAGGTGTAAACTGGTTTGTCTCTAGCAGATTGGTTCCATTTCATCAGATCACTCTGACAAGAATGTAAAGCTTATCTTTTTTGTTTTGTTTATGATCAAAGCTGGCTTTTCAGGGAAGTCAAGGTAAGTTTTGGCTACCTGGTTACCTTAGGGTATGTCTAAATTCTGGTTGATCTTGGGGTATTTCTCACTTCTGGCCTCCATTTTTATTTTTTCTTTCACCTTACAGATTCAGGAAATGTCATCAAATGCCAGAGTGAGCATAATCACAAAATCCCTAATAAGAGCAAAGAATGAAGAGAATTTTGTCGTTAGCCAAAAGGTCCCTTTTGCCTCTTGTGAGGCACACCTTCTCTTTGAAAATCAGCACCATATTTTTGAGGGGCTTTAATGCATGATTACTGATTTTGGATTGCCAATAAAAGCTACATTTAAAGCAAAAGGAACAAGTTCTGTAATCCCTGAGTGATTTAAAATATATGGACTTGAACAGAAGATCTTCATGTAGCTGTCAGCTTTTCAGGGGTTTCACTATTTCAATATCTTTCACCTGAACCCTTCCTATAGCAATGCTGCTCTAATTCGAATATTTACAATCTGGTGCTAAAGTGACAACACAGAACTCAAAATTATGGTTATGTGGTGATTATATCTGTGTTAAAATGTGTAATCATGTGAACAAAGACTGGAGAGGAATATCTCCAATGTGAAATCATTTATTATGTTATATGCAGTAAGTTGACAGGATTTAATTTTTCACCTTTAAAACTTCTTTAATATTGCTCTTAACATGGCTCATTGTCATTTTGAAAATATTTCCTAATAATGTTAATACTGAATGCGTTACATGTGGAAAGTTAAAAGTTATAATTGAACCGTATAAGATTGTGCCCTGACTTTTGAGGTTTCACTGGCCTGTAAATATTATCCACAAAAAAAGGTAGAAGGCTGACATTGGTTGGCTAGCTTTTAATTTGCAAGTCATGGGGGAAAAGTGCATCTACCACAGATTATCACCATCATTTCTAAGAGGAAAGGCCATTTCAGCACCAACCAGTCATACTTAATGAAGCATTAGATGCAACCGAGGTGTCATGGTGGGCACCTTCCTCAGGTGGCTGGGAGCACCTGTCTTAAGTGCTGTGGTCACTAATCAGGCACCTGCACCTGCAGGGCTTATCAGTTCTACCAATGCCACCTGTAATACACACTGTCCATTGCATACATAATGCCTATTTCCCACCTTCTCCACCATTGTAATAGGGTGTTCCATCTACCTGCACCACTGACTGCACTAGGAATAACAGGGTCCTAAAGGAATCATGATTTTAAATTATCAACATTATTTAATAAATCTCTATGTATTTCCTCCTCTTCAGCTATGAATTATTTGGCCACCTAGTTTCCTTCCAACTCACAAAATCTCTTTAGCTATGTTTCTAGTAGATAATTTCCCAGGGCTATTCAAAATAGACAGATGTTTGATAGCATGCCTGGAAGATACATTGCAGATATTATTAGATAAAATGAATGTGCCTGTTTGTTTGGGATATAAAAGAATGTGAATTTTTAAAAAGAATAAATTTGAAAGACTCTCATGATTTCTTGCCTGGTAGACAATAGCATGTGATATAAAACCGAGGGATGCTGGGCCGATAGCTGACTTTGGTCCCGATTAGGTCTGACAGTGAGGACACCTCATGTCACTTCACCTCACTATGCACCTTTTTCTCATCTTTAATCATACAGAAATCAAACCACTTCCAGATTTCTTTCCAGAACCAAAGCTCTGCGAACAGAATAAGCAACATATAATGCTTTTGTTTTAAAACTATTTGAAGTCATGACAGTTGTGGCAAGACCAGCAGTTTGTCCACTGAATGATCCCACGCTTCCCTTGGGTCCTCCAGCTTTGATGCCTCAGCCAAAACCAGCGCCGACAGGGATATTTTCAATCCTGTGCTCTTGAGGACAGAAGGTTTTTCACATGAACAAGACAAGGGGCTCCCAAACTTCAGCATGCATCCAAATCTCGATGAGTCTTGTTTAAACAGATTTCTGAGTCCCATCTCCAAAATGATTCAGAAAGTGTGGGGCGAGGCCTCAGGAATTGAATTGATTTAGGTGATTCTGATGTTTCTGAATAGGGATCAGACTTTGAGAACAACTGGGCAAATCTCAATGTAAGCCTCATGTTCTCCCTCCTTGACTGGGTGTGCCTGCCTCTCACAACTCTCTATAAATATGTGTGGGGGCAAAGTCTGAGGATAGAGGGAAAAAGACAGACTCAGACAGACAATCATGTTGAGTGAGGATGAAACTGAATAAGTGGTATTCAGGGATTCCCTACACACCAAGTGGTCATCAGTGCTACAGGGGATAGAAGCTGGGTGTTCCCTGGTTCGATTCCAACACTATCCACCTGGAGTCGCATCAGATCCTACAGGTTGGAGGTTCAGGCCTACAAGACTGTTCCCACTTTTGAAGTCCCAGGTTGTTTCACTTGTGCTTCTGATCAACAGGTCCCCAGACCCCTCTCTTGGGGTTGATTAATTTTGCTAGAGAAGCTCACAGAACTCTTGGAAACACTCACGTTTACTGGTTTATCATTTAAAAATATTAAAGATGAAGATGTGCATAGGCAGGGCCTGTGGGAAAGTGTGAGGATCTTCCACGCCGACCTGTGTGCACCTTCCTCCAGGTCTCCATATGTTCAGCTGCCCAGAAGCCCTCCATATACCCTGTCCTTCTGGTTTTTAAGGAGAGCTTCTTTATGAACACAGGATTGATTACTGACTGCATATGGGTGATGAAACCTCGAGGTTGAGGGGAAGGCTCAAAGCCTCTAATCTTACCCAGAGCTTTCCTGTGACCAGCCCGATCCCGAAGCTACCCAGGGGCTGCCAGCCACCAGTCTACGCACGAGCATGCACACAGCCACTCATCACTTGAAAGATTCCAAACATTTTAGGAATTGTGTACCAGGAAAGAAAGATGAAATACAGTAGAACATTCGTAGCCGTCCACCTCCCTCCATGGACCACCTCAAATTGGCCTAATTTTCATAGACCAGATGCTATTTTGCAATATCACACACAGGTTTAGGGGTGCTCTGTAGGAGCACATGGGCTGCTCTGCATGGGGGGTGAGAGCCTAGCACAGTGTATGTCCTGGAAGTCCCTGGACTGTTTCTTGGCTCCTAAATCGTGTCAGTTTTTGCGTTGTTCATGTTGTTCTCTCAGCATATTTTCAAGTAATTTTTAAAGGTTTTTTTTTTTTTTTTTTTTGAGACAGAGCCTGCTCTGTCATACTGGGTAGAATACAGTGGCATCATCACAGCTCACTACAACATCAAACTCATGGTGTCAAGCAATCCTCCTGCCTCAGCCTCCCCTGTAGCTGGGACTACTGCCATGACACCTGGCTAATTTTTAAATTTTTTGTAGAGATGGGATTTCTCTCTTGCTAAGGCTGGTCATGAACTCCTGAGATCATACAGTCCACCTGCCTCAGCCTCCCAGCATGCTAGGATTATAGGTGTGAGCCCTAAAGATACAGTTTTTAAAAACAGAACAATGTATAAAAGATGGACATGCAAATTACTCACAATTCTCCTGAAAGAGTGAGAAAACTATAACATGTGAAAATATATATATATGTTTTTTGAATTATGCCTATTTGTATAATTTGGAATCCTGGCTTCTTTTCTATCCACTTCACACTAGAGCAGATAATTTTCTAACTCCTTTGAAATAATGATGTCCAGTGGCTTCATAATACATCAGATGTGATTATGAGTATGGTTTAACTATTTCCACCATAGTTGAATATTTTGTTTCTGATTTTTCATAATTTTAAATGGCCAAATGCCACATATCTTTATCCCTAACTCTGATTCTTTTTGTAGGTTGTCTTCTTTGCAGCGAACTTTGTGGCCAAAATTATGAGCAGTTTTAACATTCTTAACTCTTGTTGAATTGCTTTCCAGAAAGGTCACACAGACATGTTTTTCATGACAATGTGGGGGCAGTCCCTCCCCTCATACCTCCAGTGAATCCTTTTAAAGATCAGTACCAGTTAAATGTGAAAATTTGCATGCCATTATTGCTTCAATTTATATTTCTTTGATTATCCTAACAAAGCTTTTTGTTTGTTTATTAGACATGTGTGTCTATGATTATTACTGTGAGTTTCTATACATGTGTTTTTTTAAAAACGTATTTTGTATCTATTCAAATTTTATATGGCTTCTGAAGAAAAAAATGAAATTATAAACAAAAAGGGGAAAAAGTATTCAAAATCCAAATAGCACAAAATTAACCAATCTTAACATTCTGCCAGACATTTTCTTTGCATATGTATATACATTTGTCTGTGTTCATTCCTGTATTTTGCTTACAAACATAAGAAACATTTTTAGAAGCCATTTGCAAAAAGGAGGTCATAGTGCACATAAAATTTATGACCCATTTAAATTCAAAATTTCGTGTAAGTATATTTTAATTTCAGAAAATAGACCTTAAAATGTCATTTTAATTTGCTGAACAGGACTTAAGTATATGCATACTATATTCAACTCATCCTCCACTTAAATAATTCTTTGTATAATAATAGAAACACAATTTATTGCTAGGAAAAATTTCTGGAAATAAAATTGTTGAGCCAATTTCTGCAGCAAACATACACACCAATATTTTTCTTCTAATTATAAGTAAAATATAAATTTCTAAAAAATGTTTTGGAAAAAGACATGCTTTTAAATTACTTTTAATATTAAAACTATTAAAAAATTACACTACATTTACTCTACTGGTCTGCAATTTACTTTTTTTTAACTTGCCATCATAGATTGTACAACTCATTGGCAGATATCATATTTATGATTCTCACCTATTATTGCATTTTACAGATGAACTATAGCTAATTTAATATTTCCTTTACTGGTAGGTGTTGGGATTTTTATCAGATTTTCTCCATTATGTATCTTTGGACATGTGTACGGTCATTTCTTTTAGAAAAAAATTTTCTAAGTGCAAATGTTCAATGGGTATAAGCATTTTAAATGTTAAAATATATATTTCCATGTCCTTTGGAAAGTTTTATAAGTTATGCTCCCACTAATAGTGTAGTAGAATGTCCAATTTCACATGTAATAATAGGCATTTAATGTTTTGGCAGATAATTAAATGACTGTTCAGAAAATTGAACCAACCAATTCATACTAATATTTTATTCATAATTAGAAGAAAAATATAGGTGTGTATGTTTGCTGTAGAAATTGGCTCAGCAATTTCATTTCCAGAAATTTTTCCTAGCAATAAATTATGTTTCTATTATTATACAAAGAATTATTTAAGTGGAGGATGAGTTGAATATTGTATGCATATACTCAAGTCCTGTTCAGTAAATTAAAATGATGTTTTAAGGTCCATTTTTTGAAATTAAAATATACAGTTTTTTAAATCTAGATGGGTCATAAATTTTATGTACACTATGATCTCCTTTTTGCAAATGGCTTCTATAAATGTTTCTTATGTTTGTAAGCAACTCTATCAATAAAGTGAAAGAAAAAAAGGAAGAAAGGAAAGAAGGAAGGAAGGACGAGAGAGGAAAAAAAAAGAAAAAAAACTTTGCTATTTTGTTACCAAAAATCATACCTGACTTTTATCTGCAATTTTTATTACTGGCAAAACAGTTTCATGTCATATGGAGCATCTGCACAGAAAAATAATATAGAAACTACATTATATAATTTTACTTCTTAGTAATGGATCTATTAATGCCCTTCCCCATTTTCCTACTAAAGTTTAGTGTCATCCTTATAGATTTATAGAAGCTTTCTGAAGCTCAAGGTCTTTAAGTCACTGGGATCAATGCCCTTGACAGGCTTCTAGTAAGTAAAAAATACATTTATTAAATGTATTTTTAATACATTTAAAAATACATTTATTATACATACATTGCAGTAGGTATTTACTCATAAATTATTTCTAAAATAGCAGGTTCAGGTAAACTTTTAGTCATGGCTACATCTTTAAGGTAAGCAACATGCTCACAGTTAATAGCAGCTTCGGAGGTTTTCTGAAGATAAGAGAAAGAGGTAAAGAGGATATTTACATATTGACTGCGATTATCAAACAACAAGGTACTACCCCTTGAAAAAACTAAGACATCAAGCTGGTTCAAAGCAATGTAGGGTGTCAGTGTATTTGTTTGCTTCCTCTTTCCCTTTCATTCTTTTTAGCCAATATGTACAGTATTGACCCCCTATCACGTAATAAGAACCATGTTAATCCTTTATATACTTGTGGAAGTGAAAGCATTAAGGTATTGGCTCTTGAGTTGTACATGGTTAAATAATGTAATGACACTAATAAAGAAAATGCTTCTTAGGGTTTAGATTAACCGGGCTAAGGCCTGTCCAATAGAGGGCTCAGATACCCCTTTCAGTGTTTTGTTTTCTAGGTATTTCAAGGAATAGGAAAGTGCATTATTCATTCATGGTCTCCAGAGTTCTGAAAAGCCATAGTGGTATCATAAAATTAAAAGAATACTAAAATAACATCTGGCTAATAGAGATGGCTGGCTCCAGCCTGCTAGTGTTTATAAACAGTGTGTGATCTTTGTGATAGGAGATAAATTCATGCTTCAGATATTAAGTTCAGATGGAAATTGTCACATGTGCTTCTTTGTTCCCATTGTGTTCACATGTATGGAGATGAGAATTTGGCCACATGTTCATCTGGAAAATAAATAATAAGAAACACAGATGAATTATTTAATGAGATTAGCCTTCTGAATTGTTAGCCCTCTGATATTTTCCCTTTGATTTTTGTTTGTGTTTTGAGGTTATTGTTTACTTTGGAAAACATATTATTGTTTCCCATTCTTTGAAATTTCAAAAGGCCAATAACAAATTATAATTTATCAGATGAAACAACATAAGTATTTTTGACAAAAATCAGTGCATCTGATGACCTTTGAGGAAGGCTGCAAGTCTGAGATAATATAGAAAAAACTTTCTGGGAATAAACTTAGAAGATTGGGGTTCAGGATAGTGCTCAGCATTTAAGCAGATACATGTTTTTTTTTTTTTTTTTTAAAGGATGTCAATATAGAAAAGTATTTGTAAAAAATAGATTCTTTTCAGGGTGAAATGATAAAGGTTTCAGAATTTCATCATCACCCATTTTCTCTGGAATCAACAAACAGAAATGGTCTATTTTCTTTCATTAAAATTGATTTGATTTTAATTTTGACAGTCATTGCATGTTATCTCTCATCTATACTTTTGACAGTGAAGCAAGAAAATGGGTCCTATGAATAGGACATTTCTATGATTGGGGTAGTTGTCATTGCTAGGTTTTGTGTGAATAATAGATGCCAAACTTGGCTTGACTCCTCATTTCCAGTCCTTTTTACTTCCTTTGTATCGAATTGCTAATAACTAGCTTCATCTTTTGTCACCAAAAAAGAATGGCTTTTTTGTTTGCCCACAGAACTGAATTACTCAGTGCTGAGCAATGAGTTATCACAAGATGATAATCCACTCCTCTGGAAACAGGTCTGTGAATCCACAGGCACGTCTACAAATAACAGACTGCAGGCTTTTGAGTAGACACTTTTATACCCCTTTTGAAAGCTGTTTATTAAATCTGGAAAGAAACTGGTTGACTCAAAGAGAAAGCTACACCGAGCAGGCTTATTTCTCTGACTGTAGAAACATTTTCTTCTTCCTCAAGGGGAATGGTCCGTAAGAAACTTGAGTAACTTTAATGCATCCATATATGTATTGTTTTCTTTGGTATTAAGAATTTAAAAAGCAACAGTCTAGTATGTTTTTAAAAAACAAAACAGATTAATGACAGATACTTTGGATTCTAGTCCATTGTCCCCAGAAGGAAATTACTTGTCAGAAAAATCACATTTACTAGAGAATCATTTCTCATGTTTTCTTTGGCATTTGGAATGGCTCTAGTACATGCTTGTATCAATTAGAGAACCACTGTGAGTTATGGGACAAGGGCTTTGTTATGGGAATTAAAGCTTCTTCAGTGTGGGAGTGTCTAGGAAGCTAGAGGTTTAGGCAGGAGCTGAAGCATGAGAGAAGTTACCAGCCAGTGGATCAGAAGCCAAACATGGCCAACGTCGAAGTGGACGGTGAAGGGGAAGGTCGTGGAGGGCTTTTGGGGGCTGTGCCTCTGTGGGTTTGCTGCCAAATGCTTGGTCGTGAACCTCAGATGGCTGTTGGCTAATAGGGTCACCAGGGAAAGAAGAGTTGGATGCAGGATGGAGGAGTGTGAGGGTGACTGGAACACACCCACCTCTCTGCATTTGTGTCACCACTTCTGACTGCGATGACCTTCCTCTTGTTTGACCTCCTCTTTGGAGTCAGTTTAAAGTTAGAATTATACAGAGAAAGGGATTCTTTCTCGTCTACTCAACCTATCAAAAAAGCCATGACAGAACTTAACAGAGAAAATTGAGAGAGCCTACAAAAAAAATGTTATCTCTTCTCTTTGTTATCATCTCTTCTGATAAATGCCTTGGAAAGATTTGTCTTAAAAATCAATCACAGCAAGGTTTTAGAATATTTTTTACAGCCTTTGGAGAGTGTCTTAACAAAAGCCCTATAGCTCAAAACCATTATACAGTATTTTCTTCAATGACAAATGGCACTCAAAGTACAGTAGGGGCCAAGGAAAATGTTCCTCTTTTTCTCTGAAGGTTTCTAAAAAATCAGCTGACAAAAGATAGATTAATAGAAGAAAAAGCAGACAAATTTACTTGATCATAGTTTTATAAGGCCCCAAACTCTAGGGGAATCGTTTTTATGTTTAGGTTCAGCAAAGCATGGGCAGCCTTGTACAAGTATAATTGTAAAAAAGGGTATAATCTAATGCTCAGAGTCTGAGTGGGGAAGCCAGGAAGGCCGGTCTACTTGTCAGCCTCTCACAGTGTATATTCCTTCCTGCTAGGTGTGGGGCAGGACTCCCTCTGGAATGAGAGTTAAGACTTAGAATCTAACAAGGTAGGTCAGATAATCTCTCTATGATGAGTTTTTATGCAGCAAGGTGGAGGGAAAGTTAGAATATATATTTATGTTTTATGGCTGGCTTTGAGGAGAAGAGGTTCTAGATTCTAGAAGAAAAAAAGGGAGAAGCACAAGTTGTATATATTTCCCACCTACATTAAACTATGTTTTCAATATAAACATGACTAGCCTTGGGGGAGAATGGGACTGAGAGACAGGGGACCAGAGAAAGTCAGAGACAGCTACTTCTGAGGCTTTTACTTTGGGTTATCATTTTCTGAGGTCCTCTGGTGTCAAAAACCATGCTAAGAATGAATACTTCAGGGTCAAATTTTCATGTGGATGGTCTGAATACCTGTATCAATTATATGCTACAAGACACCTCTTCCTACGTAGGTTTAGTTTCTACCTGACCTACATTATAGGAATGAACACAACTTTTTGTGGGTGTGCCTGTCTCTTACTACCATTTTCACTGAACAGTTTTCGAATGACGCATACAGAAGATATTTAGGCAATTTGTGAACTCTAAACTTTTTCTGAGTAGTGACTTATTGAATAAGAAAAAAAAGGAAGACGCACAAGTTGTGTATGTTTCCCAGCTACGTTAAACTATGTTTTCAATACAAACACACAAATACATCAAAATTTCTCATATTAAGAGAAACCAGTTTCTCTAAAGGCATTATTTTCTTTCCAAACCATTTGACAGAATAGGACTACGCTACTTTTGTCTTTCTTGCCAGAGAGTTAACACAGGAATGCCAACCATTGTCACTTACCTAAGCCAGGGGTCCCCGAACGTACACTGTACATAGCACCTCTGGAGTCTTGGCATTTTTGCAAAGTGCTCTTAGCTTCAAAGAAATATCTAATAGTTCCATTTATTAATTTATTTTAGGTCTAAGCTAATTTGATTGTTAAGTCAATGTAGGTCCAAGCAACTTAATAGTAATAGCTCATGTGTTTGACAGATTTTGCTATATTTCCCTCTAAAATGTAGGCTACTCTGTGGTGTCTGTGTGAACTCGCTGCAGCAGAAGGGGTACCTCAGCAGGCAGTTTGGGAACTGTAGGAATAAAAATAAAGCCTGAATCACAGTGTGTCTGGTGACTCAATTTTTTGCCTAGACTCTTCAGAAATTTTTAAAATGTGGTTGATATTCTTCTTTTTAGAAAAACATATGTGAATGTAAATGTTAAATACTATTTCTGTGCTGTGGTCTGCTGAGTTTATTTGTGTGTGTGTGTGTGTGTTTGTACATACAGTAAAACCTCTGTAAGTTGGCCACCTAAGGGTCTGTAATAACATATGGATGAGGTCAGCATAAGGAACTTGGCCTCCTGTATGCTTGGTGCATGTTGGATTTATGAAAATTAGGTCAATTTAAGGAGGTGGTCAATGTAGGGTGGTGGTCAACTATGGACACTCTACTGTGTATGCAATTCTTCCCCTTTCCCCCAGTGAAGGGTAGTGGTCATACTAGGTAGTGGTAGAACTAGGTATTGTGTGATGACTCAAGAATAAAATTCTCCTGGCTCAGCCATTCTAACAGTATCTTACACCCCAGGGACAAAAATTATTCTACAACTAAGCTTTCTGCAGTTTCAGGGATCTCAAGCTGAGTTCTCTGGTTCCTTTACTCTAAATGCAACCAAGGAAATATACTCCTTATTTCATAAAAGTGATGATGTAGACATATATTTCATTAAGCTCATTGGCAACAAGTTGCAGTGATGTTCTGACTCACATGGCCTTGGAGTATATGAGGTCATGTTCATCGCCCACAGTGATGATAACTTTCTAGCCTCTCTTGGCTTACTCAGAGGTAATGACAATAACTCAGGCACTGAGGCAAGAATCCCCGTCTCCTTGGGAAAGTCTTGCATCCTGAGACAGCAAAGCCCTGACTGGGCCACCCACAGCTACATGTGAAAGACAGATCAAATGCATGACTTGTGAACCCAGGGGTGTAAAGAGGTAGGCTTCCTTAGGGGAAGAAGGTGGGAGTTCGGAGGCACCGAGGTGTAAATTTTCTCATGGTTTGGTGAAGATTTAGACTGTCACTGTGTGGCTCTGGTCTTCTGTCTCTTGTTGCAGGAGCCACTGGCTACTTCTTCCCTCTGAACACTTTTGTGTCCATCCCTTGCTGCCCAGGTGCAGAAAGGTTCTCTCCTACCAGGGATTGCGAGACTTTGGAAGCATGTGTAGACTGACTTGTGTGACGATGCCTCTTGCCAACTCCAAAACCACTCTCCGGGTACACATAACTCATTGGAAGTGTGATTCCAGTCCCCCACCCAAGCAGAAGCTGGGAAGCTTTAGTCTACCGTTTTTATTCTAGCAAGTTAATTCTGGTCATGTCAGATCCAATGACTAACCCCCAAATCATGTTTATCATGACCCCCAGGAGGCCATGAAGGACTTCATATGAATCTTGGCTTTCCACACTGATATTTGAGTACATCCCTTAATTTAACCGCACCATGTCCTTTCCCCTCAAAGTTAAAAAAAAAAAAATCTCAAAACCTAAACCCCCTATCCAAACTTCCTGAAAGTCACATTTTTTTCCATGAAATCTTTTGCTAAAAAATATTCTCAAGTCTGACTTTACTCACTTAATGAACCCTCTTATCTTTTTGCTGTTCTACTTTCTGAATTACTTATGGAGCGAGCCAGCTTAAAGTGTCCATTGATGGAACTTTTGAACGGAAACAGATGCAGGCTCAAGTTTGCATGCTAACACAGAGAAGCAGCATCCACAGTGTCTGGGATTCAATTTGACAATTTCAGCTAATTAATTTTAGCCTAAATAACTCTGATAACGTTATTCATTATGGGTTTATCATGGAGATACAGATGCTATTCCCTATGAAAATTCCTTGAAACTTTCTCTTCTATGTATTTCAAGTTTTAGAGTAACCTTTTATATCTTTACACTAGACTGGAAGTAGAAGAGCCATATGACAGATTAGCGCCAAAGTACTTAACCAGAACAGACGTTCAAGACTCTATAAGGGTAATTCCCATGGGAGTTAATTTTTTCATAGTTTTATAGAAAATTACAAAAATTATGGTTTGAAAGAGAAGGTACCCCAACAGCTTGAAAGCTGTGCCTAAACTTATGAAGCTGAGATTGCTTTTATAAAATTGGTTTAAAAATTAAATGTTATTTTAAGTGATTTAGTAGTATTTGCTGCTTTAAACAATCCTGTAATAGATCCTTTTAAAACATAAAATCTCCTTGGGTTAATTCATCTGATGTTCACAAATAAATGTGCTATGTGACTGGATTTTTGTATAATAGATTTTCTTAAAGTAGAAGGCTCTTAGACCTAAAAGTTTCCTCACAGCCAATTGTCCATCATCTTGGGAAAAGTGGGCCAAGAGCAGGGCTACATTCTGCTGTCTTAAAGTGGGATGTGTGTGTGTGTGTGTGGTGTTCATGTCTGCCTGTGTGTGAATATGTGTGTGTGTGGGGGGGCAGAGGTAGGCAAGAGAAAGAAAAACGTTTGTTAGAAGATTAAAGCCAGACCCTCTATAATCGTACATATTTCCTTCTGTTGGAGGCTCCCTTCTTCTGGACCTCAGAACTCAAAGTGTGCATTTTTTTCTCTATTTGGAGACAGAGTCTTACTTTGTTGCCTTAGGTAGAGTGCCATGGCGTCATAGCTCACAGCAACCTTACACTCTTGGGCTCAAGAGATCCTCTTGCCTCAGCCTCCCGAGTAGCTGGGATTATCGGTGCCTGCCACAACGCCTAGCTATTTTTAGAGATGAGGTCTTGCTCTGGCTCAGGCTGGTCTCGAAACTGTGAGCTTAGGCAATCCACCCACCTCAGCCTCCCAGAGTGTGGGTGCAGGTATGAGCACCATGCTGGCCACAGAGTGTACAGGGGTGAGCACCATGCTGGCTCACAGAGTGTACAGGGGTGAGCACCATGCTGGCTCACAGAGTGTACAGGGGTGAGCACCATGCTGGCCCCAGAGTGTACAGGGGTGAGCACCATGCTGGCTCACAGAGTGTACGGGGGTGAGCACCATGCTGGCCCCAGAGTGTACAGGGGTGAGCACCATGCTGGCCCCAGAGTGTACAGGGGTGAGCACCATGCTGACCCCAGAGTGTACAGGGGTGAGCACCATGCTGGCTCCAGTGTGTACAGGGGTGAGCACCATACTAGCCCACAGAGTGTTCAGGGGTGAGCACCATGCTGGCTCCGGAGTTTTCAGGGGTGGGCA
>CAUYON010078278.1:0-16262 GCA_963573935.1 Arctocebus calabarensis | reverse complement strand
GCTTTCATGTTTTTGTATGAGTTTGCAGATTCCTGTTATTGTTGAGTTCAACTCTTATTCCATGGTGGTCCGAAAAGATGCAAGGAATAATTTCTATTCTTTTAAATTTGCTGAGGTTAGACTTGTGACCTAAGATGTGATTAATTTTGGAGTATGTTCCATGGGGTGCTGAGAAGAATGTGTATTCAATTTTATTAGGATAAAATGTTCTGTAAATGTCTGTTAAATCCAGTTGTTGAATGGCTAAGTTTAAATATAAAATTTCTTTACTTAGCTTCTTACTGGGGGATCTATCCAACACTGCTAAAGGAGAATTAAAATCTCCAACTACTATGGAGCTGGAGGAAATCAATTTACTCATGTCTATTAGAGTTTTTCTTATAAATTGAAGTGCATTCTGGTTGGGTGCATAAATATTAATAACTGAAATCTAATCACATAGAGCATTACCTTTAACAAATATGAAATGTCCATCTTTATTCTTCCTTACTTTGGTTGGTTTAAAGCCTATTGTATCTGGAAATAAGATTGCCACACCTGCTTTTTTCTGTTTTCCATTTCCCTGGAATATAGATGACCATCCCTTCACCTTCAGTCTAAATTTTTCTTTTAAGGTAAGATGAGATTCTTGTATGTAGCAGATATCTGGCCTGAGTTTCTGTATCTGGTCAGCCAACATATGCCTCTTTAGAGGAAAATTTAAACCATTCACATTAATGGAAAATATTGATTAATCTTTAGAAAATCTAGTGGACATTTTTAATCCTTTTGTTGTTGTGGAAGTTGGAATTTGATAAAAAGTTTCTGGATGAGTTTTCTTTTGCATTGGAGGATTACGCTGGTCATTATGGAGGATAGGTCTGAGAATATCCTAGAGAGCTGGTTTGGTTATTGCAAATTTCTTCAACATGTGGATGTCATTGAAGTATTTAATTTTTCCATCATAAATGAAACTCAGTTTGGCTGGATATAGGATCCTAGGTTGAAAGTTCTTTTGTTTTAGTAGATTAAAAGTCAATGACCATTCTCTTCTAGCTTGAAAGATTTGATCAGAGAGATATGCAGTTATTCTAATATTCTTTCCCTTGTAGCTTATCGATTTCTTGCATTTGGTTGCTTTCAAAATTATCTCCTTCATATTTACTTTAGTGAACTGAATTATGATGTGCCTGGGGGATGTCTTATTCGGGTTGAGTCATGCTGGGGTTCTGAAACTGTCTGCTATCTGAATTTCAGAATCTCTTGGCATGTCTGGAAAGTTCTCTTTCATAATCTCATGAATAAGAGACTCTGTGCCTTGTGAAGCCGCTTCATCACTTTCAGGGATCCTTATGAGGCGAATATTGGTTTTCTTCGAGTTATCCCAGAGCTCTCTAAGAGAGTGATCTGTTTTTGCCTTCCATTTCTCTTGTTCTTTGGAGGTTTGAGAGCATTCGAAAGCTTTGTCTTCCATGTCAGAAATCCTTTCTTCTGCTTGCTCCATTCTGTTACTGAGGGATTCTACTGAATTTCTCAGATCTTTAAGGGCTGCAACTTCTTGTCTCAATGTGTCAGAATCTTTGGTCATTTTGTCTTTGAATTTGTTGAATTCTTGAGACATCTTTTGAATTACTGCTTGAAATTCTAATTCCATCTTTTCCTCCATTCCACTGATCTTATTTGCAATCCAGATTCTGAATTTGATTTCAGACATCTCAGCCATCTGCCTATGCAGGAGATCTTGTGCTGTGTCTGCCTTATTGTTACTTGGAGGGATTGGTCTACTCTGATTATTCGTATTGCCAGAGTTTTTCCATTGATTCTGCCTCATGGTTGTTTTTCACCGTTGCGTCTGGCCATTCAAGTGGTGGGTGCAGAGCCATGCGGTTGTCCAGGAAGTTTTTGGCTGGCAGTGGGCCTGCAGAGAGGCCTGGCAGTCACCAGTGGGGTCATTGAAAGAAGGCTGGCCTGCAGAGGCCCCGTGGGTGCCAGGTGGAGGCCCATGTGGTCGCCGGTACTGTCCCTGACCAGGTGTGGACCTGTAGGTACAATGTGGGTACCAGGCAGAGGCCCGCACAATCACCAGGGGAGTTCCTGGCCAGGGGCAGACCTGCAGAGGCCTGGCAGTTGCCAGCAGAGTCTGTACCAGACAGCGGGGCTGCAGAATTCTGGCAAGCATGGGGCACAGGGTCAGGTGGGTGCCAGGGGAGTTCCTTGCCCAGGGTGGGCCTGCAGAGGCCTGGCAGTTGCAGTCAAAGTTACTGGCAGAAGGCAGGCCTGTGGAAGCTGCACGGGCCTGCACGGTCACCAGAGGATTTACTCACCAGGGGCAGGGCCTGTAGACGCCTGGTGGTTGCAGGCAGAGTTCCTTACAAAAGGCAGGCCTGCAGAAGCCATACAAGCTCAGGCACGGAGCCGCACAGTCTCCAGGGGCAGACCTGCAGCAGCCCTGTGGGAGCCAGGCAGAGGCCTGCGTGGTTGCTGAGAGAGTTCCTGGCTGGGGGAAGACCTGCAGATTGACCCTGGCGAGGGTCACTGGCAGAGTCTCTAGCAGACAGCGGACCTGCGGAAACCCTGCAAGCACAGGAGTAGGGCCAGGCATTCACCTGTGGCTTCCCTGGCCGGAGGGGAGAGAGGCTCGCCATGCTCCAACCACTCCCCGTTGTCTTTTCCTGGTTGGGCGCTTGTTCCGGCAGGTAGGAGTGGGGGCGCTGTTCAGGGACCTCTTCCCTCAGTCTCAGCAGGGGTTAGGCTTCTGGTTTATCAGGTAAGGGGGGGAAGGGTGTACAGTAAGTTCAGAGTGGTGGGGGAAAACTTTAGTTCAGTTTTTCTGCCTAGCCTTAGAGTTTTCAGAGTCCCACCGGGGTGCTCAGGGGAGGCACACCTCACTTCCCACAGCACTCTTCCGTGGGGTGAGACAAAAGGTCCACAGTTCACCGCTTGTCTGTAGAAAACTCACAGGAGCAAAAGAGGAGAATAAAAAGAAAGGAACCGGAAAAGCAAGAAACTCAGAGCTTTCTTGGGGGAGAGGACAGGCACTCTTCCTTTCAGATGAATTTTGTACCTGAAGTGTGCTTTCTTGAGGTCGTAGCCAGTCTCAGCAGAGATGATCCACCGACATCACTTCTCTCTCTTGGTTGGGCTCCCAGTATTCAGCTTAATTGCACAGTTTCTGGAGGTTATCTTCCCTTTTGGACAGGAGCCTTTTTCAGAAGCTGCTTCCAGTCAGCCATCTTGCTCTGCCCCCCCCCATTTTAAGTATTTAAAATATTCTGTAGCATTTTAAAATTTTACCAGCACAAAAGTTTGCATACATTTTAACTGATTGCTTAAACTAAAAGAAATTTGTTGTCTTTCAACCTTCACTTAGTATACATTCACGTGGAATGCATATATTATAATTTGGAAAAGAAAATGCATCTTACATATTATTTACAAATTCACAAAGAAAGTAAACTTAGACTATTTTACTAGAAATATATACAGCATATGAAATTTATACATCAAATTGTAAGAAAAGTACTGAAAAGTACAATTATGTCTTTAATGCCTCCTCAGACAAAATATCTAAAATGATTATACTGTTAGTGGAGAAAAAACTGGTTAAATTCATAGGTAAATTGAAACAACTGTTGTAATTGAAATGAATGACAATAAGGTCATATTAATTTTGTTGTCTGACGATCAATAACACAATTTAGAAAAAAGCATCGATGTAAGAAAGACATCTAACTGAAAGAATGCCTTCCTCCATATTTATTCACATTAAATATATTAAAAGTGGGTTTAAAGCAAAACATTTAAATTTTAATGTCTCATGAGAAATGAAAAGGCAAAACATTTCTTAAACACAAATTAGCAATTAATTTTAAAATAAAACACGCACCATGGTTATGATTTGTGTTGATTTTTCACTGTACCTTTCTTTAGTCCATGCATGAAAGCTAAGGAGAGATTTTAATAAAGTTAAACATGATAAATGTTTTCTCTTATTTCCAACATATAATATTAGCATAACCAAATAAATGTAAATTATAGTATATTGCAATATATTTTAACCTCATTTTACAGAAAATGTGATTATCAATGATAAGGGCCTACAATCCAAAAAGTTTATCTTCTATAACGTGTTTTTCAAGAATCAGATCATGCCTATGTAATAAGTTGGCCTATTAGGATGTCATGATTGGTCTTTTCCTAAATATAATATGTGGTTGTATTCAGCATTTTGTGTAAGAACTCAGTGGATCTTTCAGCTTCATTGCCTGTGATGGCAAAGTATAGTCCGTTGTTGAAAAGCCAATTTCACTCATGGAACCTCCTACTGGAAATGTACTATAAGGAAAAATATTGGGTTTGAGTTAAGGGATCACTCTGCCTATGAATTCAGATGTGAAAATTATAATAGGAAAGACCAAAAATCAATAGATATTGGCATGAGAATGGCATAATAAAAACTATTTTTATAATGGTTTCAAGAAACTTTTCCTGTAACAACTATATTCAAAACTCAAATTTCATTTTATTTTGTATGATTATGTTATAAAGGAAGAGAACTCATTGTCATTATTTTCTAGATAAATTCAGGCCTTGCATTGTTGAGTGACATCCTTCACAGCACTGTGAAATTATGCTTAATCTGGAACCAGTAGTAAAGTCAATTTTTAATCACAATAATTACGTATTTTATTATAAAAACTACAATATGTATTGTTCTGGACAGATGACTTTCAAGTTTATTTTTTGTTAAATTTTAAAGTCAACAGGAAAAATGACTTCCTGATCACTGATCACTACTGTTTTTTAGAATATATTTAATAATTTGTGTTAAAGACAAAAGCTTAAAAATAAACACTTTGAACTTGTTGAAAATAACAAAGACATGAAATGCTTAGAGAAAGGTATTAGGTCTGGGATCAACAGATAAATGTAGGTAAAGTAATATTTCTTTGCAGTAGTAAGGATTAGTGAGAAAGCACTTTACAATATTATTTGTGTCATTGTCATATACATACAACATTTATTTTTCTTCACAAAGTACTTTATCTATAAACAAAGTAATATAATGGTAATACAAGCTGAAGTATAAATATAAAAAGTGATTTCACAACCCACTTTGTGTAGGATGATCTTCTAGGTAGAATTCCACAATTATCCACTCCTAAAATGATGATTCTACTTCAATTATAATAGTAAATAATCAGCTTTTAATATTTAAATGTAGCATTTTCAAATATACAAGAATGAAAACACTATGACTGTTTTAAGCAGAAATGTAATAAAATACGAACTTTCAATTTTTAAGGACTGCACCTTCAGTGGGATCTAGAATTTCATGATAAAAATCCTTTCTAATTTGGTAATTAGAAAAGTAAAAAGAGAAGAAAAAGGAAACTTATGGATCTGGGTTTAATTTTAAGTGCATGGAGGTGCAAGTAAAAGTAACAAGTGACAATTAATGTCACAACAAATAAAAAGAAAACAAATACACTTTAACAACGTTTTGGGGACCTTTAGTTCCCAACCTAAAAAATGAAAATTGGTTTATAAACTGCCAAGATAAAATATTAATCAAATTTCCTTAAAATTTAGGACAATAAGCAGATTCCACATAAAATTTATAATACTGACTCCAGGCCTGGGCGTGGTGACTCAGGCATGTAATCCCAGCATTCTTGGAGGCCGAAGCGGGTGGATCATGTGAGCTCATGACTTCTAGACCAGCTTGAGCCAGAGCAAGACCTAGTCTCTAAAAAAATAGCCAGGTGTGGTGGTGGGTGCCTATAATCCCAGATATTGGAAGGCTCAGGCAGGGGATCTCTTGAGCCCAAGAGTTTGAGGTTGCTGTGAACTATGATGCCACAGCAGTCTACCAAGGTTGGCAAAATAAAACTCTGTCTTAAAAAGAGAAAAAAAAGGCTAACTCTTAAGAAACTCTTTAATTCATCACATCAAAAGTGGTCAAAAAAAAAAAAAGAGAAAATTATCACCACTTTAGGGTAGTCTATGTAGTATTAAATGCTAACCACAATTAAAAGGTACATTCATTTTAATTATTAGGATTTTTTTGATAAGGTAAAGGATCATCTCCAAACCTATCTCTTAATTCCAGTGTTTCTTAATGAAGGCTTAAAAGTTTCTTGACATTTTTGTGCACCCACACTGCTCAAGATTTTTTGCAGTATCAAGATAAGCACAGGCTTTGTCCTTTCAGAAAGTACAGTCTATGTGAATCACTGACAACAATAAATCTTTACTAATTAATATAACCAAAATTAAATTATTAATGACTATATGTACAATATGTTTTATATGTAACTTAAAACATAATTTTAATAATATGGAAGAAAAATGTGTCTAACAAATTAAATTAGTTTTTAACAAATAAATTGTATTGTTTATTAAATATCTTGCAATTAAATTTACTAATTAACACATTTAAACACAATAGTTCAGGTATCATTATATGCAGCACATGTAATAATAATATAAAAATTTATGTTTGCATAAAATCTTAATTTGAATATAATTGAGTTTTTAATATGATTTTGTTAATTTATGACCAAAGTAAATATCTTAATTAATAAATTTAAATAATAAAAATAAGTGGGTATCTTTTACTACAAAATTAAGACAACCCACATTTTAAAGTAAAGAGAAATATTTAAGTTGCATAAATATTCCTTCAATTTATTGTGAGAATAATAGCAAACATGTTATTATTCCTTTTTTTTTTTTTATTGTTGGGGAATCCTTGAGGGTACAATAAACCAGGTTATACTACTTGCATTTGTTGGGTGAAGTCCCTCTTTAATAGTGTGCCCCCCCAAAAGGTGTGTCACAGACCATGGCCCAACACCCCCTTCCCTCATTCCCTCTCTTCCCTCCCCATTTCTCCTCCCCCCACCATCTATTAGCATCAATTGTCCTCATATCAGAATTGAGTACATTGGATTCTTCTCCATTCTTATGATTGATTCTTTACTAAGGAGAATCTATTTCAACTCCATTCAAATTAATAGAAAATATGTAAAGTCACTATTCCTTTTAGTGGTTGTATAGTATTCCATGGTATATATATATACCAAACATGTTACTCTCTATATACATATTTCAATCTCCATTGTAATTATGAAACAAATATTTAAGTACTCAATATGTGTTAAAAATGCATAATTAAAGACAATTACTAACAAGTACATAACTCTTGAAGAGCTTAAAGGTCAACAGAGCTCACTACAAAATTGATAGTATTTGCATAATATGTGTTGATTAAGTATTATGCCCCAATCTATAGTTTCCATTTATTTCAATAAAGGAAAGCTGCAGTTATTTTATCATGTATAATTTTAAAGTTATGCATAAAGCTACTGTAATGAAGCCAATATGAAATAAGTCATTTCTTAGGTAAAATAATAATGGAAAACATTCTGAGAGACATTTGTTTAGATTTTACAGCAGTTCTCAACATGACCCCTTTGGACTGTATTAAGAGCTTGTGGCATTAGGAAGGTTGAGAACCACTGGTTTCGAAATAACCAAATATCTTTGCCAATAAAGTCAACTGAAATGTACTATTTTATAAGCATTTGCTACTACTCATGAATGTTTTCCTCCTTAATTCCATACAATTAAATGTTTATTATACTTCTTAATATAGAGAAAACTGTTATAAATTAAGATTCAATTTATCTGAAACTTTACACATCTAAGTTATTATAAGCTAACTTTGGAAAACAAGTTCCTCCTTTTCTTATAACAAACCACACACTAGTTTATACTGAGGGTGAAAGAACATGGCAGAATAGGTATGAAAATAACAAAGGTGATGTATTTAAAGACTAATGCCAAATTAATAAACCAATGACTAGTTTTCCTTGAATAATGCGAATTTTGAAACATTCTACAAATTGTGCCAAAAGATTAAATTCTTGATATGTAATTCAAATCACCCCAGTGCATCTCCTGTTGATTGCATACTTAATATAAGCTGTGGTTTTGTTGTACTTGATAGATTTCATTCAGTCTGAACTACAAAGAGTTAGCTCAGATCAAATTTTCTATTCAAATTTTGTGACAATAAGACTGCAAACACAAAAGTTGAAAAGTGATTAATATAATGAGCATCTTATTTACAGTAAGAGAAATGTTACAAATATAAAATAAATTCTTCTTCCCTACATATTAAATTTTCCAACTGTATCCCTTTGTGTATTGTTTCAATAAAAATTAGACTCCAAGTAGATCAAATAACTATTCACATAAAAATTGACAAGAGATAAAGTCAGAGTGTTGGCCTTATTATATCAATACCTAAAAATTAAAAATTAAAACATTTTTACTCAGTATACAATGGCCATTTTCTACATTAACAGAATTTTCATTAACCAAACTCTTGGTGTCACATAATACCAAATGGCTCCTTTTCCTTCAGAACCTAGAATTGTATGTAGTCAATTTCTGAAATTAATTCATTTTTGTTATTCATCATAAAGTCTTTATAGAAAACAAATTATTGGCTATATTTTCAGCCCTTTTATTTACAGTAAATATTTGGAGTTACTACAAGAAATTCCATTTTCCAAAATTATGTTTTATGTTGACAGTATTTGTACAATGTAACTTTTATCTAAAATAAAATAAGAAGTCAAACAAGGACCAGTGCTCTTAGAAAAAGATCTGGTTCAGGATTAGAAAAAGATCTGGTTCAGGATCCTCAGTATGCATATGAAAAAATGATGCGAAGAGAAATGGAATGACTTGTTTAAGACCAATACAACTTATATGATGAAGAATTAGAATTAGCGTTCATGTTTTTGTTACCAAAGAATATCATGCACTATGAAACACTACTGTTTATCTATCATTTCCAAGATATGGAAACCATATGTGTACCTGAAGCTATTTTCCCAAGGCACACGTTTATTGCAGGGATATCAAAAGATCAGTGTCATCAGAATATAATTTTGGAAGACATTCAACTTAGATATATGTGCTAAATGTAATTTACCTCCTTACATACACAACTGACAATGGCAGAATAAGAGACGAGCATATTTTAAGAATTAAAATCTTTCTTTGTCAGGTCCAACAAATAGTGTTCCGTGGTATACACATACCACAAGTTTATTAATATGCAATTAGCGATTTATCTTTGTCCTGAGACTTTTCACTAAAAAGTTAAAGCAAAAATTTCTACCTCAAAATCTAGCTAAAGGTACAACAACTAAAATTTTTATTGAAAGCTATTCTTATCTGCAACAGATGTAAGTGTGATGGTTTGGTGACTCATTTAGTGGAAAGTTTGCTCAACTTTGATTTTTAAGTCAGAATTGTGGAGGATAAAACAATTGACATACTGTGGTGCTGGCTATTGTTTCTACTATTAATCATCAGTCCTCTTCAATTAGGGTAGAAATAAGATTATTTTTTTTCTCAAATTGATGTGAATGCTCTACCTCTGGGAGCTTTGTCATCCTTTCTTAAAACAAATTATCCATTTGTATACTGCTAATTTTTTTGCAGCATTGTCCCAGTAAACTTTTAAAATAATCAATGATTTTGCCATTCTTACACCATGCTTCACTGTACATTTGATGTTTGTTCTGGTTTCAATTTAATCATTTGGGACATAATATTGAAGAAAAAAATGAAAATAAGTGTATGAGAACACATATTTTTTATTATAACAGAACAATGAAATAAAACACATATCCATGCTTGCTTGATATCAAAAGAAGTATGATTAGGCGACACCTGTGGCTCAAAGGAGTAGGGCGCTGGCCCCATATACTGGAGGTGGCGGGTTCAAACCCAGCCCCAGCCAAAAACTGCAAAACAACAACAACAACAACAAAGTATGATTATTTTTTTAGTTAGGTATACGTTATTTCAAAATTTAGAATTTAATAGTATCATCCATGAATAATTGCTATTCATGGGATTATTTATTTTTACATATCAAATATCACTTAAAATCTGGCTATAGGAATATGGCTATAGATTTTTGGAATATACAGGAAAAGACATTTTCCATGTGGCAAAATATATTGGGTACATACTGTGAAGAACCAATCTTCCTAGATGATGTATTAATAAATATTGTATGTCAGCAAAGAAAAAAAGATAAAAGGCAGTGCTATAAATATGAAGAGAAAATGAAAAGCAGAAGAAAGGTCTTTCAAACTGAATTAAATAAAATCTTATATGCATAGGAAAAAGAAGAGTAGGAGGAACTTATTCTTAACAGTGTGAAAATTTGGGCGGCGCCTGTGGCTCAGCGAGTAGGGCGCCGACCCCATATACCGAGGGCTGCGGGTTCAAACCCGGCCCCTGTCGAACTGCATCAAAAATTAGCCGGGCGCTGTGGCGGGAGCCTGTAGTCCCAGCTACTTGGGAGGCTGAGGCAAGAGAATCGCTTGAGCCCAAGAGCTGGAAGTTGCTGTGAGCTGTGACTCCACAGCTCTCCACCGAGTGCAATAGAGTGAAACTCTGTCTCCACAAAAAAAAAAAAAAAAACAGTGTGAAAAATTAACTCACTGCATTAGATATGTTAAAAGGTTTTTGAATAAATAAAATGCTGTCTGCCTTAGAAGTCATCTATGATAAGACATAGATTCAAGGTAATGGCTCTTTGGGTACTCAAAATAAAAGGAGAACATAGCATGAGGAGATAAATATTGCCTAAGTTCCAAGGTTTAGTTAAAAAGGAAGGAAATATAACTCTTTAATATACTATAAATTTGATTTGCTATATTCCTGAATTCATTAGTATTAATTTTTCCCTTGACTTTATTAGTTTTCTTAAATATAAAATGATAATGTTTCTGCTATACAGGTTGGGGAATCCATGCAGAAATTAGTTCAAATATGCATGTTAATATTGGTAGGAATTTAGCTGAAATTTATCTTAAGAGAATTTAAATAATGATCAACAAATATATTTATTTAAACTATATGCCAGTCCTATCCTGTCCTCTAATGTTAATTGCACTCAGATGAAACATTATGGCCGAGGATGTGACTCCTGATCCCTAAGTAGCAATACTTTCCTATTCTCTTCAATCTTAGTACAATATTTATCATGAAAATAAGTGACAAATACTCAGTTATTTTTCATTGTCACAACTCATTGAAAAACTGAGAATTAACTTCACATCTACATGTACTTTCTTTTTCTCTTAATTTTTTTATTAAATCATAACTGTGTACATTAATACATTTATGGGGTACATGTACTTTTGTTTGTGGAGATTGAAGGAAATTTTTTATAAACAACTTAAATTCCCCAAACTAAGTGTAAATGTCATAAACTACAACAATTATTCTGATATTTCCCCTATAATTTAAAATATAATTCCAAGATTTCAAGTATCAAGAGAGAAAAAAATATATTAGTATTTGTATTTTAATTTGATTTTAATAAGATCTAAGAAGAGTGATTTCCATTCACACTAGATTTTATTTTAATAAGATCTAAGAATAGTGTATTCCTTTCATACTAGATGATTTGTTTTAAGAATATAAGTTATCTATATAGGTTGACTAAGATTAAAAAAAAATTATCTATGTGGGTTTGAACTAGATATACATGAATTGCCTAAATATTTTATTCATTACACTTTTGTTATTTCCTGTAAATATTTAATTGAATAACACCAAGAAGAACCAAAGCTAGTGCATCATTAACTCTTTCAACATAAAACTATATACAATTACCACTAAACTCTGAAGGTCTACCACAAAACTTTTATTTTGAAAAATGGGCACCATTATGAATGGACACATAATATTCCCGTTAGTTCAAATAATTTGAATGAGATAGGAAATAAGATAAAATGTACATTGTGGGATTAAAGAGTCATAAAGGCATAACAGGAGGTAGCATTGATAATCAATAAACACGGTGCTACCAAGTCTAAAATGGTAGTATGTGAGACTTCCTGTCAACTAAAGTCAATAAGAACAAATTATTTACATACAGGAACCTATTTTTAGGTCATGTACTATCAAATTTTGGTCATGTATAGTAAAACTTGATTGTATTCTGGGGGTAAAAAATAATACTTCCAAGAGCATAAAATATATCAATATTAATAAAGTCGATTGCAATAATTTTATTTTGTCAAAATATTTTGTTCAAGATCAACATATTCTATTATATTTAGGAAATGTTTACATAGACAATAAGCTGAATTTACTCAAAAATTTCAAGATTCTATTGGTGGAGACTTGGGGTCTTCTAGACATAAGATTATATTGCCAATAAAAGTAGTAGTTTGATCTCCTCCTTCCTGATTTGGATATCCTTAATTACTTTCTCTTTCCTAATTGTTCTGGCTAGGATGTCCATGGCTATATTGAATAGAAGTGGTGATAGTGGTCATCCTTGTCTACTTCTAGTTCATAGTGGAAATGTTTTCAACTTTTCCTCATTTAATATCATATTGGGCATGAGTTTGTCATATGTGGCTTCTATAATATTGAGAAAGGCTTTTTCATTAAAAAGTCCAAAAAAAATAGACAGATGCTGTCATGGATGCAGAAAGGAGCACTTATCACTTATACCCTGTTGGTGGGACTGCCAATTAGTACAACCTCTATGGAAAACAGTATGGTGATTCTTCAAAGAACTAAAACTAGACCTACCATGCAATCCAGCAATCTCACTACTGGGTATTTTTTTCAAAGGAAAATAAATCATTTTTTCAAAAAGACACCAGCCCTCAAATGTTCATAACAGCACAATTCACAATGACAAAAATGTGGAATCAACCTGAGTGCATAAGTGGATTAACAAAATTTGGTATATGTATGGTATGTATGTACATATTTGCATATACATATAATATATACAATAGTATGGAATACTATTCTACCATGAAGAAGGGTGAACTAATGCCTTTTGCAATAACTCTGAATAGATGTGGAGATCATTATCTTAAGTGAAATATCTAAAGGATAGAAAAACAAACACCATGTGTACTCATTATTAAGTTGAAACTAACAGATCAGCACTCAAGTGAACAGAAGGAAATCAAACTCAGTTGAAATCAAGGCGGGGGAGGAGGGAGGTACAAGGGAAATCTATGTAACAGGTACAATGAACACTATCTGAGTGATGCACATATTTACAAACCTAGTAAATATAACAAAAGTAATCCACGTAACCCAAACTATTTGTACTCCCATAATATTTTAAAACAATAAAAGAAGAATAAGGTAAAATCACATCTGGCACTATTCAATGCTTGATAATTATTTGTTAAATTAATGAAGAACGTTGATTATTTGAAAGACAATATGCCAAAGTTATCCTATGAAACTCATTCCAGTACAGTGAAAAGGTACAAAACCAAACCAAAAAATAAAAGAAAAAATGTCTTAACATGTGTTATACAAAGTCTGACAATTAAGTTCGCAAAATTGTCACCATGTCACCACTTATGTTGGCAGCACTGTATGAACAATTCAATAAGGTTTCATAACCTTTGTATATCAGTGTTTCAAAGCTGTGTTCCTGTAGAAGAGTGGCAGTGTCTTGCAGATTGGAATTCATTACTGGTGTTTCATGTTTTTGTGTACCATACATACAATGATAGCTCTAAAGGTGGTTGCACAAAAACACTTCCAAGATTGCTTTGAAGAGTGAACTTGGTGCTGGCATTGGTGTATAGACTCCCAAGGAAAATACTTCAAAGGTGACAGTAGTGATATTCAGTGATAAGGTATGTAGCATTTTTTCTCAGTTCATGAACTTACTTATTGGATCTCATATTTCTCATTCTTTTAAGACAAACTTTTTAGAATCAGCAGTTCTCAACCTGTGGATTGCGACCCACAGGAACTCTATTAAAGGGTTTGCATTAGGAAGGAACTGCATTAGGAAGGTTGAGAACCACTAGATGGTTTTATTGTCTGACATGTTTGTTTGTTTGTTTTTGAGACAGAGCCTCAAGTTGTCACCCTGGGTAGAGTGCTGTGGCATCACAGCTCACAGCAACCTCCAATTCCTGGGCTCAAGCAAGTCTCCTGCCTCTTCCTCCCAAGTAGCTGGGACTACAGGCACTCACCACAATGCCCGGCCATTTTCTGGTTGCAGCCATCATTGTTGTCTGGCTGGCCTGGGCTGGATTCGAACCCATCAGCTCAGGTGTACGTGGCTGGCACCCTAGCCCATTGAGCCACAGGCGCTGAGCCATTGTCTGACATTTGTGAAAGCCATTTCATTTTCATAATAAACATCCTATTGCATAATTACCTTGGGCTATCAAGCCAGAATTCTCCACCAAGAAAGCTTTATGGACCCTGTACCATGCATGTCGTCTAAACATAAAAAAGGATAGAATGCTTTTTCTAACTATACCTTCTTTGGGTAGAATTATTAAATCTAAAAAACAAAAATAGAACATTTCTGACATTTCTTGAACTAAAACATTTTTATTGACTCTTTGTTATGTTTCAGGTCTTGCTATATACCAAAAACACTATGGTGAATACAGGACATGATCCCAGACTTCACTTGACACTATATTAGAGACTTCACTTGACACTATATTAGAGACAAAGAGAGAAAGAGAAAGATACATTTAAACAAAAATACAGATTTATAGATAGAAAAGTATGGTGACGTACCAGCTTCTCTGTAGCATATTGGAAAAATCTTGTCATTCTGTCATTATTATGCTATTTATTAATTATTTCAGTATTTTTTTAAATTTCAGATTACTATGAAAGTAAAAACATTTATCATTCACGGATGGCGCCTGTGGCTCTAGGAGTAGGGTGACAGTCCCATATACCGGGGGCAGTGGGTTCCAGCTTGGCCAAAACTGAAAAAAAATATAAATTTACCATTCATTAGTTGTTTGTTTGTTTCTAAGGTAAAGTTCAAGTTAAACTGATCCCTCCACCCAAGAGATCAGCTAAATATGTTTACATTGTGCAGATTAGGTGAGAACTTGCCAATCCCATTCCCTATTTCCCTTTCTCCTTTCCCACTTCCCCCCTCACTTAAATATGCTTGTGTTTTTCTTTCCCATAGGTGTGTAGTAGTTTATATATTGATTTCATATTAATATTGAGTAAATTGGATACGTGTATTTCTATTCTTGTGACACTTTACTAAGAAGTGTGTTTCAATTCCATCCAGGTAAATACAAAAGATGTAAAGTCTCCTTTTTATGACTGAATAGTTATCCATTGCAAGCATATACCACAGTTTGTTAATCCACTCATGGGTTGATGGATACTTGGGTTGATTCCATATCTTTGTGATTGTTAATTAAGCTGCAATAAAAATTAAAAATTTTATTGTAAATAAATATCCTGTGGTAAAATGATGTTTTTTCTTTGGGGTATATACCTAGTAATGCGATTGCAGGATCAAATGGAAGATAGACTTTTTATTCTTGGAGAATTCTTCATACGTCTTTCCATGGAGGTTGTATTAGGTAGTAGTCCCACCAGCAGTTTAAAAGTGTTCCCTACTCTCCACATCCCTGTCAGCATCTGCAGTTTCAGGATATTGTGATGTGGGATATTCTCACTGGGGTTAAGCAATATCTCAGAGTGGTTTTGATTTGCATTTCTCTGATGATTAGGGACTATGAGCATTTTTTAATTGAATCATAGCTGTGTACAATAATTCAATCATGGGGTACAGTGTGCGGGTTTCACATACAATCTGAGATATTTTCATCAACCTGATTGACATAACATTTATGAGATTTTCTCATTTACTATATGAAAACATTTATGATCCATATTTAGAAGTTTTCTCCTGACCCTTCAAATATAGACCACAAGTGTGATCTCACCCTTTACCCTCTCTCCCCCCTCCCTTTCCCTCCCCTTCCCTCCCTCTTCCCTTTCCCCATCTTCTTGTGTAATAATTGGGTTGTAGCCTTCACTTGAAAGATATAAATTTGCTTCATATTAGGGGTATATACATTGGATACTTTTTCTTCCATTCTAAAGATACTTTGCTAAGGAGAACATGTTCCAGTTCCATCCATGTAAATATGAAAGAGGATAAGTCACCATCTTTCTTTAAGGCTGCATAATATTCCATGGTATATATGTACCACAGTTTATTAATCCATGTGTGGATTGATGGTCTCTTGGGCTTCTTCCATGACTTGGCAATTATGAATTGGGCTGCAATAAACAATCTGGTACAGATATCTTTGCTGTAATGTGATTTTTGGTCATCTGGGTATATACCAAGTAAAGGAATTATAGGGTCAAAAGGCAAGTCTATTTTTAGATCTCTGAGTATTCTC